>JARJLU010014978.1:24818-51364 GCA_030272975.1 Sparidentex hasta
TGTATATATATATGTATATATATATGTATATATATATATATATGTGTGTGTGTGTGTATGTATATATATATGTGTGTGTGTGTGTGTGTATGTATATATACATAAAAAATCATTGATTGGCTCAGAGTTTGTGGGTGGGTATTTGGGAGGTGGGTAATTAGTGTATCTTGTTTGATGTAATGGAATATACATGTTGATGCACCTTGTTTAAAATCAATAAATATAAGGATACAAAAAAAAGTTTTTGTCCGGATGCCGTGCATGCCAGAAAGCAGGTGAAGTGCGTCCTCTCGTGGCCTGTTGTTTTCAACAACACGGATGATGCACCTGTCTTGTTAACAGTCCTGGTCAGAAGCAGATCAAACGTCAAAGGTACTTCATCCATATTTATGATGTCGTCTGGTCCGATGGAGTTTTCTTGTATCTTTGTTTCAACGAATTTGTGGAAGTTTTCAACTTTTTCCTGATAGTCAAGAGGGAGTTGCTGACAGAGAGTGGTCCGTGCCCTGATGGACAGGTTTTTATGTCTCATAAATCTGAAACACCATGACGGCCCAGCTTTGAAATCTTCAATATTCATTTCGCGGGTGATTGTTTTGGCTTTCAGTCGGATCTGTATAGTGGATACACCTCTGCCACCTGCTCTCTGTGTGTTCACCCAGTCCTCCAGGACATATTTAAGTTCAGGCCACCTGCTTTTATGTCTTCTGAAAGCTTTTCTCGACTTTTGGCATTGCTTGAGCTCTTCCCGCTGCCGCCTCCAGCGTCTCACCATAGATTCATTGACATTAAGCTTGCGTGCAGCAGCGCGGATAGCAAGCTCGATGGCCTTCAACTTAAAACTTGTATCATACGAACTTCTTCGTGTGGTTTCCATGATGAAGGGGCGAGAATTTGAAAATAGTTTCCAGTTAGTAATCTGTTGTGCTTGTTCTATCTGCTAAAGAAAAAGTAGCGTAGGCTATTCTTCTGCATTGACTTTTTGTCTGTTATTTTTGATTCCAATTCCGGTTAGAGCGCCCCTAGCGGTGGAAGAAAAATCCACAGAATAGCCGCACCTTTGTATAAGCCGCATGGTTCAAAACTTAGGAAAAAAGTAGCATCTGTAGTCCAGATAATACGGTAATTGTAATTGATGATTAATTGTATGAGCTTTCAAAAAATGTGTACTAAATGTGGTGTGTGTGATTTTGAATGAAATGGTGTTTTGTAAAATTTTGTTTCCTACAGGTCTTTGTGGTGGACCCCCCCCCCCCGAACAAGGATGAGGAGCACCAGAGGGCCCTTCGCCACGAGTACCATCGCGTGACAGCTCGTATGGGTAAGTAACAAAAAAAAATCTGGTCAATTAAAACAAGTAAAAGAAATGTACTTAAAAATGTCTGTGATGAACATAGTCATACATGTGTGAATATTTTTTTTTTTTCTTTGTTTTTAGGTGTGAGGTACTTCTCTGCAGAGGAGTACTTACCCCGTACGCGCTTGGATCTGTGGAGCAGAGATGGCGTAAGTAGAATATCTATGTGTGATAGAAAAGGTCTAATTTGCTATAATTTCTTGTGTGTCGATATGAAACAGTCGACACGAGCTACCTTTGAAGTTGAACTGTCTGTAAATGGATTTGTATTGTCATCTCTGTAGGTTCACCTGAGCGACTGTGAGGGGATGGGGATCTTCACCCAGCTGCTGTGGACTTCCACAGAACAGTTCCACCACCACCCCCTCCTCCAGTGTCTCCTATTTCTTCACAGCCGCTTAGGAAGGTTTCTCCTAAGCTGGTTGTGACGGGAGAAGTACGTGCTCCTCTGTCTACTGACCCCTTCCAGTGGAAGGTTGTTGGTCAGAGCAGCAAGGTTAGTAGGGTTTTTTAAAATGTATTATTATATTATGTGTCTTTATGTGTTTGTGTACATTTTGGTTCACGGGTTCACAGTCATAACTAAAAAGCACCTATTTAAGTTAACTGGTTAGTATTTAAACTGTGTGTTTGAGCCGACAAATATCCATTTGTCTTTGTGGTGTTTCGTCTTCCACAGGAGAAGGAGTCCTTCCTTCCACTGAACCCACAGTGGTTCAGTAGCACGACCCTTTGTGCTATGGAGGAAGTGTCTCCTTCTCAGCTGTCTGACGTGGTGGATGTCCCGTCTCCTCCAGCGCGCAAGAAGGTAAATTGTGTGACATCGCTTCTCAGCTGTATTATAAAGTTTCTCCTTGTTCCCTACAGTAACTGGTTCTATTTTTTATTTGACGGTGCAGGTGGCCTCCCCAGCGGCAGCCAGGAGTCATAGGACCATGGAGAGACGCCCCCCCCCCGCCACCAGTCTCCTGTGAACAACGTATGTTACACAACTGACGCACATAGTCAATGTTTACAGTTGAAACAGTGTCTTCATGGAGACGTAACTACATTGTCCACTCTGTCTGAATTTTAATATATTTGTTCTCATCTGTCAACAGCTGGTTGGATCCCCTCCAGCCAGGCTGTCACGGAGACTGGAGGACGACGGCCCCTCCAGCCCGGTTCCTCGGTCAAGGACCACGGATGGATCACCCCCCCGCACCAAAACGTCAGTGACCAACGTATGTTACTCTTGGACACAAGACAGAATCTCACTCAGAACACACAGTGTGTTCACTGAGACGCGTGAAGTTTAACATATTTGTTCTCATGTGTCAGCAGCTGATTGGATACCCTCCAGTCAGGTTGTCCTGTAGTTTGGTTGATCCGGTGACCCCCTGCTGTTCACCGGTTGCGAAGGTAAAGATTATTCCTATTGAATGAAGTTCATAATGTCATTAAAGTCTTCAATTAATTGTTGTCATTATTTGTTCTCAGGTGGCCAGGATGAAGACCCCTTCACCGGCTGGACCATCCCAGACCATTAAAGCTGTGGCCTGTCACTCTCCTCGCCCATTTAAGGTATTCTCTCCACAACTGACACACAGAATGTTTACTGTAAAATTAGCTGTAACTACATTAAACTGGTTCATTTAACATCTCTGCTACTATTATCTTTCTCTGCAGTTCACAAATGTCAGTGAGTAATTGAAATAAATTTGGAAAACCTTTCTTGTATCAACTTGCTGCGTTGTGTTGCCGCATGTCTAAATATTAACTGGTGTTATTACTTATCACAGACTGTCCGGACACCAGTTCCCTCATCGTCCTGCTGGCCCTGGATCATTGATGACAGACTTGCCACCTCTCATTCCCCTTGTAAAGAGGTAAGGACATTTACATTTGGGTTTATCGTGGGCTTAATGAAGTGTTTGTTAGAGGTAAAGTGTGGTTTACTTTGAACTGAAATGCAAAAAATACTATGAAGGAAATGAAGGAGGGAGTTAATTACTATTAATGTTTTCATGTGTAAATGGTGTGACACACGTACAAGGGATGTTTGAGAGTTAAAGGTCCTTTAAAGCCTCCTTCAAACTTTGGTCAAGATGACAAGGGGTGAGAAAGGTTTATGATGGTCTCAAAACATTTAAATTTGAAATATGGAATAATCTGTTAGTAATGTGTTCAAGTCAAGTATGATTAGCATAATAATCATTCGTGTATATGTAAGATTATGTATATGGTAAATTGATCAGGAAAATTTGGTGGAAATGATATTGTATAATCGGATAGTTAATTTAAAGCTGCAGTAGGTAAAATGTTTTTAGTCACATGTGCTTAAACTGTCACCATGCTATGACTGTAGTATATGAAACAGTTCTTTACTACAACTAATAATGCTACCTAGGCTTATGATTATGCTAGTAAGTAATCCTTTATGATAAGGTTATATTTCAGGTGCCGGTTAGTGCTAGTATTAGGTCTAGTCATAGTCAGTGACATAAGGTACAGGAAGTTCTCCAGGAACCACCAGTGTACCTGCATGTACCTGACTTTTCTGGCTTATCTGAATGAGGGCTGTCAGTTTAACACTGCTGCCCTTGATGGAGTGCTGGCAAAGGGAGATTCACTTTATGTAGGTGTGAAACAACAGTTGATCCAGGAAAAAAAAGATTCCACAGTGACCATCTCACTGTGGAAGAACTGCCCAAACAAGTCCTGACTGACACAGATATGTGTAACGTCCACATGCCTGAAATCAGGTGTGGACTTGTGAAAGCCAGCGGAAGCTGGGCTTGGTATCTGCCCCTTGCCACACAGTTAGTCTATCAGGTGAAGTTGATCTGGCTTTAGTCACAGTAAATCCAGAGTATATTGCAGTTTTCCGTGACCACTCAGGCAGGTATGGTGTGTTTGATTCACACTCAAGAAATGTGATGGGCTTACCTCACCCCTGCAGAACTGCAATTATGAAGACCTTCTCGGAAATCAGTGACTTGGCTCTTTGCAAATCGCGGCCCTTCTGCCAGTTATGAGTTTGAGCCGGTGTAATTCGAAGCCATTGGTTCCAGAGAATGCCCTCAGGCATCTCTGGCACACAGTGTATGCAGGACAGCTCTCCCACCAGCAGCAGAGCGCGTCATTAAGACGGCTCCTGCACCAGCAGCAGAGCGCGTCATTAAGACGGCTCCTGCACCAGCAGCAGAGCGCGTCATTAAGACGGCTCCTGCACCAGCAGCAGAGCGCGTCATTAAGACGGCTCCTGCACCAGCAGCAGAGCGCGTCATTAAGACGGCTCCTGCACCAGCAGCAGAGCGCGTCATTAAGACGGCTCCTGCTCCACCACCAGCAGCAGAGCGCGTCCTTAAGACGGCTCCTGCTCCACCACCAGCAGCAGAGCGCGTCCTTAAGACGGCTCCTGCTCCACCACCAGCAGCAGAGCGCGTCCTTAAGACGGCTCCTGCTCCACCACCAGCAAAACATTTCACAAATTTGCCAAAGCAACAGCGACGAAGAGAGATGTGGAAAGCCAGCAAAAACGCATGAAGAAAAAAGGAAAAAAAATCCAATATGAAAGGAAAAAGTACAGCAGCTGTCCAGAATTTAGAAGAAAAAAACTTAAAGCACAAAGAAGATATGCCCAAGACCATCTCCATCAGAATCAGCAATTACTATCCTTCAAATGTTACATGAAAATGTTCAAGATATGAAGAAGGAAGAACTCGTCAGAAGATACAGGGAAAATGCTACTTTCAGGAGACAACGGAAGACTTGCGTCACAGAGATATCAGGGAGATGCCACGTTCCGCACCAGACAAAAGAAACTCTGTAGAGATAGATACCAGGAAGATGCCACGTTCCGCACCAGACAAAAACTTGTCATGTCTCACAGATACAACACGAATGAAAGCTATAGCCAAAAGAAAAGGCAAGATTTCAATCTGAGATATCACAATGATCCGGAATTTAGACGTCGTTTTAATCAACGTTGTAACCAGCAGAGAGGAACCAAATGTGAATTCTCAGAGCTACTGTCAATAACTCATAGCAATTATAACAGAATATTAATAACCGGTGATTTTAATTTACACATAGATAATTCCTCAGATTCAATGTCGAGAGAATTTTTAAACCTTCTACACTGTCTAGATTTTAATCAGCATGTCAAGCAGCTGACCCACAGCAGGGGGCGCACCCTGGACCTAGTCATAACCTATGGCCTGTCCATTGGTGCGCCCTCTGTTGTGGACCTGGCTGTGTCTGACCACTTTTGTGTGTTTTTTACAATCACCAGTTTTAACCAGCAGGAGGCCCCAGTGAGAACAGTGAGGAAACGCTACCTAACTTCTGAAGTGGCTGCAAATTTTATCCAGATTTTACAGAGCACTCCTGCAGAAATTTTACCAGCACCATGTGATTTTATTGTTGACAGCTTTAACCATAAAATAAAATCAGTGCTGGACTCAGTGGCTCCACTTTTAATTAAAAAAACATTAATACAAGACCTACACCCCCGTGGAGAAATACAGAAACTAAAAAACTCCACAGAAACCAAATGGGCCACAAATGCTGCCTTTAGCATATTTTACAAGATGCAGCGAGCTCTTAGAATCAGGAGAAAATACAGACAAATTGTGCCCCACCGTCCCCAGCCCCTGATTGATCCGGTGATGGAAGCAGCCATAGCTGTCTTTCGTGAGTCCATTAAACATGGATCCACATACATTTGTACCGTTTGTAACAGAACCATGTTTCCTAATCAGGTCAAAGAATGCAAAAGACAAAAATATGTTAAACACGCAAAAGTTGCAGCAGCATGCTTGACAGGAAACTATGTTCACTTTTGTAACACTGACTGCTCTACCCCTTGCTCTGTGCCACAAGAGAGACTGCATGAGTGGATATGCTACCCCTGCGACAACCACCTTAGCAGAGGATGCATACCACCCATGGCAGTCGTAAACAATTTGGAGTTGGCACGCATCCCCCCAGAATTGGCTGCACGTAATGTGCTTGAGAGGCAGCTGATAGCAAAAATCCTGCCATTTGCAAAAATTGTTGCTCTGCCAATAGGCCAACAGAGAGCAGTCCACGGAGCTGTTGTGTGTGTTCCATCAGAGGTGGAAGCGACCGTCAACAGTCTCCCAAGGCCCAGAGCAGAAGCGCAGCTGCTTCAAGTGAAATAGAAAAGGCACATCAAATACAAAGGTTACCAACACTTTTACAACGTTAATATGAAGAATGTGCTAGCTGGCCTTGCGAAATTGAAAGAGACACATTCAGAATATAAAGACGTGTTTATCGATGAGACAGCCACTTTTGACTGTCTGCTCGAAGAAGAGCAGCCCATCGAAGAAGGGGCACCCAGACAGGGAGAGGAGCCTAGACAAGAAGAGGAGCCCAGCATCCCAGAGGAAGATAGGAATGTAGATTTAGAGGACATTTTTAAAAGCCAAAATGAGCCCGGACAGTTGGAGGCAGATTAGGAAGAACAGGGGGAGCTGAGACCAGGCCTCTCCCTGGACACTTGCATGCAGCCCCCCGACATTGCACAGGAAATCCTTTCATATGGCGATGGAGTATTTAGTGTTGCACCCGCGCAAGGCAACAAACCGGTTGGTTTTTTCACCATACCCAAGTTAGAGGCCATGGCTTTTCCTGTACAATTTCCGACAGGAGAGAACACATTAGATGAAGCTAGAACCGTCTCCCTGTCCCCGAGCCTCTACTTTAATTCTAGGCTCTTTGCTGCAGATACGCGTTTTGCAAGTGACCAGAGTTATCTTTTCTTTGCGCAGTTTGTTACAGAGACTCACCTCGCGACAAATAGTATGTCTATACAAATGCGCAAAGGAAAGTCGAAAAGCAAAGATGGCCGTAGGATTAACAATGTAATGCTTCAGGACAAGGATGAGGTAGAACGGCTCATCATGAGCCAAGATGCAACCAGGTTCATGCAGCCTCTCAGAGGCACTCCAGCCTATTGGAATAAAACCCTTAAAGATGTGCACGCCATGGTTTGTCAAATTGGAAAACCGACATTTTTTGCCATGTTCTCCGCTGCTGAGATGAGATGGCCTGAGTTCATAGAGGCCATCAAAGCTCAGCAAGGTGAACAAGGGCTGTTTTCAGATTTGGATTGGAAATCAAAATGTGACATTCTGAGAAGTAACCCCATCACAGTAATGCGCATGTTTGAAAAGAGAGTAGAGGCTCTCATGACGAACCTCATCCTCTCTCCTTCACAACCGATTGGTGAAGTAGAAGATTATTTTTATCGCGTTGAGTTCCAAGCCAGGGGAAGCCCGCACATCCACATGCTCATTTGGATAAAAGATTCACCTAAATTTGAAGAGGACCCCGATAGTCACATCATGGAATTCATAGATAGATACATTAGTTGCAAAATGCCCAACCCTGACACAGATCCGGAACTCCACAAAAATTGTGTCAGAGGTTCAGGTGCACAGCAGGAAACATTCAAAGTCCTGTAAGAAGGGAAATGTAGCCTGCAGGTTTGGCTTTCCAAAACTACCGATGGATTAAACATTCATCACCAGGTCCCCCACTATTAATTGCCACCAAAAAGAGGATCAAGATGATGCAGACTTCGAAGCGCAAATAGAGGAGCAGAAAAGGGCCCTCGCAGAAATGCAAAAATTGGCTAAACAAACGCTCCAACCAGTTAGAGATCTGCTTATGGATCCAGGTGCTTCGTGCAGCAGTTTGACAGACTTGCTTTGCCAGTGCGACTTAACTTACGAGCAATACTTTGCCGCCGCGCAGCGCCTGGCAAACACCCATGCCATGATGCTGAGGCGCCATCCAAATGATTGTTGGGTTAATGCCTACAATCCTGATTTGCTTAGAGCGTGGAACGCAAACATGGACATCCAGTACGTCATAGAAGACTACAGCTGCATCATGTACATGATGTCATATGTAGCGAAACCGGAGCACAAGATGACGGAATTCCTTAAGAACGTCATCAAGGATTTTATGACATCTGATGTTAACAAGCGCGACAAAATGAAACAAATTATGCAGGCCTACTCTAAACACAGAGAGGTCAGCGCTCAAGAGGCTGTAGCCCGTACCTGCAGCTTACGCCTCAAGAAGTGCTCCCGATCCGTGGTGTTTATTCAGACCGACGAGGAGGGTCTGAAAATGAGTCACCCTATGAGTAGACTGGAAAGAATGGAACCCGGATCAGTGGATGTATGGATGTCGGGGTTGCCTGAAAAATACGTCAGCAGACCTCTCACTCGAGAGTTTGAACGTATGTGCCTGGCCGAGTTCGCGTCAGACTACAGGGTAGTCTATGGCTGGCAAACAGAAAGCCCGAATACCATTCCATTGTTGAACGATGAAGGATTTATTCAGAAGAGAACTGTAGGAAAACCAGCAATCATTAGATTTACTCGCTTCTCTGAGGAAAAAACTCCAGAGAAGTTTTATACAAGATTGCTGAAACTTTATCTCCCACATCGATCCAACGCCGATCTGAGAGATAAAGTGCACCCCACTTATGAAGAGTTTTATAAGTGTAGCGACAAGTGGGGTATGAGAGTAGAGGAAATGGTGGGGCACAACAAAAAAGGTTATGAGGGCCAAGGAAAAAACATGGAAGCTGCATTTCAACAGCTTCAGCTGTGCGGTCCTCTCGTGAATGCTTGGAACTCTTTGCGCCCGAAGTTGAAGTTTACCGGCTGGAGTGCCTGGCTGAATGTGAGATAGATACCAGGAAGATGCCACGTTCCGCACCAGACAAAAATTTGTCATGTCTCAGAGATACAACACGGATGAAAGCTATAGCCAAAAGAAAAGGCAAGATTTCAATCTGAGATATCACAATGATCCGGAATTTAGACGTCGTTTTAATCAACGTTGTAACCAGCAGAGAGGAACCAAATGGGCCACAAATGCTGCCTTTAGCATATTTTACAAGTGAATTCTCAGAGCTACTGTCAATAACTCATAGCAATTATAACAGAATATTAATAACCGGTGATTTTAATTTACACATAGATAATTCCTCAGATTCAATGTCGAGAGAATTTTTAAACCTTCTACACTGTCTAGATTTTAATCAGCATGTCAAGCAGCTGACCCACAGCAGGGGGCGCACCCTGGACCTAGTCATAACCTATGGCCTGTCCATTGGTGCGCCCTCTGTTGTGGACCTGGCTGTGTCTGACCACTTTTGTGTGTTTTTTACAATCACCAGTTTTAACCAGCAGGAGGCCCCAGTGAGAACAGTGAGGAAACGCTACCTAACTTCTGAAGTGGCTGCAAATTTTATCCAGATTTTACAGAGCACTGAATGTGAACCTCGCGATCAGGAGCAAAACGGTGAAGATGTCCCAGAATTCAGCACTAAGAAGTATAAGGGGAGCATTATGCCTAGAATAGATGCTCCAGAGTTGAGTCCAGACTTTGTTAGGAAAATGTACCAAAGTCTGAACAAAACTCAGGCTTCCGTTTTCTACAGTGTTCGACAGTGGTGCTTTGAACTAGTCTGGGGCCACAATCCAGAACCATTTTATTACTTCCTGTCGGGAGGGGCTGGATGTGGCAAATCGCATGTGATTAAGTGCATTCACCACGAGGCAACGAGAATTCTGCGTGAGCTCCTGAGATTTCGGGACCACACAGACATGTCCCAACCCGCAGTGCTGCTGACCGCATTCACAGGTACAGCAGCATTTAACATATCAGGCAACACGTTGCACTCCATTCTCAAATTACCAAGGTCAGGCTTCATTTGAATACCATGCCTTTGTTTTTAGCAGCCCCCCCATCCTCTGTATTACAGTCTGCAGACCACCCCGCTATTCCACCTCTTTTAATAGTGATTTCTCAGAGCTACTGTCAATAACTCATAGCAATTATAACAGAATATTAATAACCGGTGATTTTAATTTACACATAGATAATTCCTCAGATTCAATGTCGAGAGAATTTTTAAACCTTCTACACTGTCTAGATTTTAATCAGCATGTCAAGCAGCTGACCCACAGCAGGGGGCGCACCCTGGACCTAGTCATAACCTATGGCCTGTCCATTGGTGCGCCCTCTGTTGTGGACCTGGCTGTGTCTGACCACTTTTGTGTGTTTTTTACAATCACCAGTTTTAACCAGCGGGAGGCCCCAGTGAGAACAGTGAGGAAACGCTACCTAACTTTTGAAGTGGCTGCAAATTTTATTCAGGTTTTACAGAGCACTCCTGCAGAAATTTTATCAGCACCATGTGATTTTATTGTTGACAGCTTTAACCATAAAATAAAATCAGTGCTGGACTCAGTGGCTCCACTTTTAATAAAAAACATTAATACAAGACCTACACCCCAGTGGAGAAATACAGAAACTAAAAAACTCGAGAGAAACTGCAGGAGGGCTGAGAGGAGATGGAGAAAAACAAAGTTAACCGTTCACCATGAAATTTTACGTGGACACCTCAAAACCTACAATAACGCAGTCAAACAGTCAATCTCCCATTTCCAAAAGCTAATCGACGAACATAAAAACAACCAAAAATTCCTCTTCTCCACAATTGACTTTTTAACAAACACACATTTTAATAGATCCTCCAAAACACCAACTGACGCCCTTCGCGAGGATTTTGCAGACCACTTCAGAAGTAAAATCAGTGACATCAGATCGAGTCTCTTACCTCAACAGATTTTAAATGCCGTCACACCTGGATCATTGATTTTACCCAAGGAAACACTGGAGAGTTTTGCCCTGGTTGATGCAAGGACACTTGGTCAAGTTTTCTCCCAAGTAAAGCCCACGACCTGCCTATTAGACCCAATTCCCACACCGTTTTTTAAAACACTTTGTGGATTTTTTGAGGATCAGCTGTTATATATGGTGAATTGCTCTCTTCAGACGGGTGTCTTCCCCGCCTCCTTTAAAACGGCGGTGGTGAAGCCCCTTCTGAAGAAGAGCAACCTAGATCCCAACACCTTTAATAATTATCGGCCTCTATCCAGCTTACCGTTTTTAAGTAAAATTTTGGAAAAACTTGTTTTCAATCAAGTGAATGATTTTTTAATTGCAAACAACATTTTAGAGAAGTATCAGACTGGCTTTAGGACGAACCACAGTAATGAGACAGCCCTTTTAAAGATTTTAAACGACATCAGGTGCAACTTAGATAACCATAAACTCACAGTCTTGGTACTGCTGGATCTAACTGCCGCCTTCTATACAGTAGACCATCACATTTTATTAGATAGACTGAAGAACCTGGTCGGCCTCTCTGGTACTGTTCTTAACTGGTTCGTTTCTTACCTCACAGACCGACACTTCTTTGTAAGTATGGATACATGTTCCTCAGAGACCCACAAAATAAAGTGTGGGGTTCCCCAAGGGTCAATTTTAGGTCCAACTCTCTGTAATCTGTACATGCTTCCCTTTGGGGATGTCATCAGGAGGCACCAGCTTTCATAGTCATGCTGACGATACGCAACTGTACATCGCTGTGTCTCCTGATGACACAGGGCCTATTGATGTCATTTTTAACTGCATTTTAGATATCAAGACATGGATGGCAGCAAATTTCCTACAGTTCAACCAGGACAAAACAGAGGTTTTACCCATTGGTCCTGAAGGCCAGAAAGAGAAACTTTTACCAAAGTTAAAGGATTTTAGACAATCACAATCTGTAAAATACCTGGGTGTGATTTTTGACTCTGAGCTCAGTTTTATTCCACACATTAAAAATATAACAAAGACAGGTTTTTACTGTCTTAAGAATATAGCCAGAATCCGCCCGTTTCTCTCTCAGGCCATTACGGAGGTGCTGATTCATGCTTTTATCTCTTGTCTTTTAGACTATTGTAATGCCCTGCTCTCCGGCCTTCCCAAAAAGAGCATTTCGAATCTACAATTATTACAAAACTCAGCTGCACGAGTGCTGACGAGGACCAGAGGGCGGGAGCACATTACACCAGTTTTAAAGTCGCTTCATTGGCTCCCCGTGCGTTTCAGGATTGATTTTAAGGTTCTTTTACTAGTTTTTAAATGTCTTAACGGTCTTGGGCCTTCTTATTTATCTGACCTGCTTTTAGTCTATCAGCCCCCACGGACCCTGAGGTCCTCCGGCACCGGCCTTTTAACCATACCACAGGTTAGTTCAAAAAAGCACGGGGAGGCGGCTTTCAGTTGTTGTGGGCCCTGACTGTGGAACAGCCTGCTGGAGAGCCTCAGGGTTGCAGAGACTGTTGAGGTTTTTAAAAAGAGGCTCAAGACCCACCTTTTTAATCAGGCTTTTAATTGAAATTTAAATTCTTCTTAATTCCTTTATGCCACGCTAATCAGAGCACTTTTATTTATTTATTTACTTATTCATTCATTTATTTATTTATTCATTTAAATCCATTTTATTTTATTTTTTTATTTTATTTATTTTTTCTTTTACTGTTTTAATCTCTCATATTTTAACCTTTATGCTTTTATTTTTTTAGTCCCTCGTGTTTTTAGCTTCTATGATTTTTGCCTTATTTTACTGTTTTAGTCTGTCAGTTTTTAATCTCCAGTGTTTCCTCATGGGGGCCTGCCAGGCTGGGAGTTGTCTCTGGTCTGGCTGCGGGGGGTGCTGTCCCATGGACGGCTCCGGCCCGGGTGACCAGAGGGCTCTGCACCTTGGTGTGGGGCCTCCTGTCTGCCGGGGTTGGGGTGGTCTCTGTGGTGGTGCTCCCTGCGGCCTTGGCTCGAGATCTCTCCCGGTGTGGCTGGCTCCCCAAAGGTAGCTTCCTCCATGCACCAGGTCTCTCTGCCCAGCCGTGTCTCTTTAGTGACAGCTACTATATCGGTGTGTGTGAGTGTGTGTGTGTCTGCGTGCATATGTGTGAGTGTGTGTATGAGTGTGTATGTCTCTGTCCATGTCTGAAGGGGTGGGAGGGTTTGGGCCCTTTTGATTATCTTCTCCTAACTTAATTTTGCTGTTTCTATTTTTCTGCTGTTTGTTTATTTCTGTGAGGCACTTTGAGGTACTTTTTTTGGTATGAAAATCGCTAAATAAATAAAGATTGATTGATTGATTGATTGAAGGTCCTTGAAGCCACCTTATCAAGGTCTTGGAAATGCACTTGACGAAGTCAGAGCAACACTGGCGAACGCTGAGATTCTCATCATCGATGAGATATCCATGGTCTCTAAAGAGCTATTTGCCTACGTGCATTGGCGATTTCAGCAGATCAGGGGTAATCGGAGGCCATTTGGAGGCATGTCTGTCCTTGCTGTAGGTGACTTTTATCAACTGCTGCCCTTAGTAAAGCCAAGCCACTGTGTGTACGAGGAGACTGAGTTTGATCTCTGGAGGGATAACTTCAAAATGGTCACCCTGACAGAGATCATGCGACAAAGATGATCGAGCTTTTGCTGAACTCTTGAACTGTCTCAGGGTGAAGCAAAAGGAAGATTCTTTGTTAGATGAAGACAGGCTGTTGCTTACACAGGCAGTGGCTGATAGCATTGCCCAGCACTGAGTCTACACATCTACGCCACAAACAAAGAAGTAGACCGTCACAACGCCGACATCGTAACTGCTTCCTACAAGAATGCGATTGGCATTGCAGCTCGTGATTTTCGAAAAGACCCCAGAACTGGCTGCATGACGTTTGTGTCTGGGGAAATTAAAGGACACGAGCGAGATTTGCCCGACAACATAATGGCTGCTCAAGGAGTACACGTTATGTTGATCCAAAATTTAGATGTGGAAGATGGCCTTGTGAACGGTACATTTGGAACCATTTCTAACATTGTAATTAGAGAACAGGAAGGCGTCAAGATGATTGGACTCCTGCTGGAAAATCCTACAGCAGGACAGAGATACCGCAAAAAAATCTTAGGTCCCTCAGATGACCCAGTGTACATCGAAAGATCTGAGGAGAACCTAAGTAACAAGAAAGGAGTTGTTCGCCGGCAGTTCCCCATGAAATTAGCTTTTGCTTGTACGGCCCACAAAGTTCAAGGAATGACCATGCATCGGCTGTTGTGTGTCTGAAGCATGTTTTTGAACCTGGTATGGCGTATGTCGTGCTCAGCCGCACAACCTCGCTTCAAGGTCTCACCATCCTTGACTTTGATGAGAAAAAAATTTACGCTGACCCCAAGATCAAGACAGCCCTGGAAAGTATGCCTCATGCATCTTTCCAAAGCTGTAGACCATTGTTAACCTTTTTGAAATCTATAGAACAAACGCCAAAGGTTTTGACAATTGTCCACCACCACGCAGGGTCTGCCATGTCACATTGTGGACCTGAAAGCACATCACGAGCTCCAACAAGCAGATGTGCTTTGCCTTACAGAGACAGATTTGTCAGGGTCCTCTGTAGCTGAAATTTTTCAGTTGGAGGGGTACACCATGTTCACACGTAGCAGACAGCTGTCTTACAACAGCTGTGTGAACATGGCCAAAAAAGAGGGAGGTGGAGTTGCGATGTACTGTAGAGACACTGTGCAAGGAGAGCCTCGCAGGTACATGCAACAGGTCACTGATTTGGAGTTTGTTGTCCTTAAAATTGAGGCTCCAGTCAAAGTGCTAATAGCGAATGTGTACAAACCGCCAAGTTTTCAACTGGGAATCTTTCTCCAAAACTTGAAAAACCTCTTGGACTCATTGGACATGTTAAATCACCAGCCCATCATTGCTTGTGGCGATTTTAATGAGGACCTCCTTTCAAAGGGGAAAAAAAGTATCAAAGATTTGTTTCAGTCCAGAGGTTACACTCAATTAGTAGCAAATTCGACAACCGAAAAGAACACACCGATTGACCACATTTATATTTAACATCCTGATAAATGTCTTCAATCAGGTGTTCTCCAAATGTATTACAGTTACCACAGTCCAGTTTATTGTATTTTGACTGAGGAATGACTTATTTCCAGCTGTTATGTCCAAGACCTGTTGTGCCATGTTTTTACAGTGTACCAGGAGCTGTGGTCCTCTCCGGGTGAGTATAGCATCCGAGTGTTTCTGATTTCAGGTTGTGATTGATCTCCCTGGTTAGTTAGGGAGTGTGCCAGCTGGGCAGAGCAATCTGTCCTTCCATCGGTGTACTATTTGTTATATTGCCTTTTTTATTTTCGAGGCAATCCTGGGTGGAGACATGTTTCTCTGGTGGGGGCGAGCATTTCAGGGCCTTGGTCATATGGCTGAGGTTTACTGAAGTTTTGCTTTAAAGAAGCCTCAAGCCCGGCACGTCTCAGAAGATAGTTAGGTTTAGTTTGGAGTTAGGCAGGTACCAGGGGGCTTGCTTGGATAATCATTTGCACTCGGAGATTTGCTCACTGTGCTCACTAGAGATTGATGTCATTTATTTCAGGATTTAGTCTTGTTTAGTCTTTTAGTGTGTTTAGTCTTATGTAATTGTTTTTCATATGTATGTTGTTGCAGTGGCATGTCTTGGCTGGAAATAGTTTAATCGTATAATGTAAGTGTGTGTGTGTGTGTGTGTGTGTGTGTGTATGTATTTGCTTATTTTAGAAGGGGGTCAGCAACTTTTTTCATGTTCTTATTATCTCTTGAGATGATGAGTACGACCGGGCCAGTGTGTTAAATGTTTTGCAATTAATAATATTGTAAATGCCTTTAAACATTTTTTTAATATATTTATCATGTATTTATTGACATTGTTTGTAAAATCTTAACTCATGATGTTCTCATCTATTTAGATGAGAATGGCATGTGTAAGATATAATGTAAGCTGCAATGTAATAGCTAAGCTCATGTAAGAATTACATGAGCTACGCTAAGCTTACGTAAGTTATCATGTAATTAAGTAATTTAAGGATGTATGTTTAATGAATCATGTATTTTTTTATTATTTTGTATCATGTAATTTCATTTTTTTAATTGTTTTTCTTTTTGTTTGTTACTTGTTACTTTTTTGTTTGTTTGTTACTTGTTTGTCTTTGTTTTTTTCTGCTCGGTTGTTGTCACTACATTAGCTATGCAAATCTCAGCTAATGTAGTCACAGTCTGTTTAAAGGTTCCGCTATTCACCCCTAGGCTCCACAGGGATGTATAGTCAATGGAGCTGATCGCATCTGATTTAGTCAATGCTAATGTTTCCAACAGCTGCGCTATGATACATCTACGGGCTGTGCTACAGCGCTTCTCAGCAGTGTCCCAGGAGCAGCTCTCTGTGCTGCTCCTCTGCCAGTGTATTTTTTCCAGAGATGGACCGCAGTTGTGTCAAGCTGAACAAAGCAGTTTGTGCAGGACGGGAAGACACACACAGGAACAGCATAGTGCATCCGATTAATTTTCAAAACAAAAAATATGTGAATTGTTTCAGGTCACATTTCACCCACTATGTAGAATATTTAAGTACATTTCCATTAGAGTACATAGCCTGCTCACCCATGGTAGAAGCACAAAAAGGAGACTGATGAAATAAGCAAAATCTCAGCAGGTCTACTGTATCAGCCTGCAGCATGCTCTGCTTCTGCAATGCTCTCGGTTGGATACGCAGTCGCATATGTTTGTGGCTTCTGTACATTTTACAGACATACTTAATTTGCTAATGCTTTACTTGATTTACAATTATTTCCCATAGTTTAATATGTGTGTTAATAGACCCACTTTTGCCTGATCAGCAAGAAGTTCCACTGTCTTATTTTACTGACTATGAGGTCATATCGCTGGTCAAGAAATAGACAGTAGTCTTTATAATAACTATATTCATAATAACTTTTATTGATAATTTTAAGCTATTATTATAATCTTACAATGTACATTTCTTTCTTTCACCCATACAAAGTAATTTCTAAATCCATCGCCATAAACACTCTGCATTTGACTTCTCTTGCTAATACTATTTGATCTGTTGTCACAGCAACGGGATGAAGATGAAGCTGGTGATGAAGATGAAGAACCAGGCATTGACCCCTCTGTGGGTCAAAAACAGGCTCTGTTTGAGACAAAGTCAAGATGAATAAATCAGATATTCTAAGGATTGGTTTACTGTGCAAACAACAAAGGCACCAGGAAATCCCCTGCAGTGTACATAGTTTTGGAAACTTTGATCTCTGTGAAAATTGTTTGTCAATTACTGTAAGAAGTCTGAGTGTGTAGGAATTTGTGCAGGAGCACAGGCATCTGCCCATGTGTGCGTGGTCACTGTCTGATGACTCGTCTTGCAGGACCAGCTGGGCCTGATAATGAGTGATGCGCACACACAAAAGATGAAGTACCAGTCACAGCTGTTTACCCAGTGTGCTCTCCTAAGTTATCAATATTCAATTAAGATCACTGCAACCCACCACTCTACCCCCACACACACTCACTGAAGTAGCTGTCCAAGGGCGGAATAAAGGATGTTTCCAAACTATGTATTTACACCATCTGTGTCATCATCACCTTCTCTCCAAGTTTGTTCATTATTCTCTTGGTGCAGAGTTAAACCTGACAAGATGTTGTCCAATTTATTCAACAATCTGCCAAAAGTAAATTACATTTGTAGTCTTGTTAATTCAATGTTCTTCAGTGAAACGTTGGGTCCAGGCATTCCCTGCCCAAATACTTGCAAACCAAGCAGGCACCCTCAACAACACTCTCCGATTTCAGTACACCCACAGCAGGACAATGCACCCTGCAACACTGCAAAAACTGCTCAGAAACAGGCTTGAGAATGTGTCTAAAAGCTCTAGGAATTGACCTGTCTTCCTAAATCAACAGAGCACAACTATTGAGTGTCTGTAGTACGTGCTGGGACAAGTGTCATCTCACACCCTACTGGACCCAAATTGTTTCATCAGATTGGGATCTTGGGAATCTGGAGGCAAGAGTGATACGTTGAGCGCTTCATGTTCCTTGGACTATTCTTGAGCATTTTATCCAGTGGTGCAGGGCACACTGTCCCACTGGCAAGACCACTGCCAACAGGGACGGTTGTTGTGTAAAAGGAGATATCCAGGCGTAAGTCTTCATCAAATGGGGGTCTATGGTCTAATCTGCATCTAGGAGCCACAGAGTATTTCTGGGAAGCCCTCTTGTAGACCCTCCATGTTGTTCAGGTTTTGTAGTGCCTTTGTAATACTAATATTTGGATAGGGAGTGACAGCAGCAGAACGGTCCCAGGGCCCCTTATTATCCCTCTGAGCTCAACTTTAATGCTGCCTGTCTTCTGCACCCCGGATCCCAACCAGAGAGAAATTAGCCCTCTAATTGACAGACAAAAGAAAGTTCATTTCTGTGCTCTCTGTTGATCACTGTCTGATCTCCCCCTGCTCTCGTCTCTTCGCGTGCCCTCTGTCACTTAGCGGTTTCTCCTCCTTTGCTCCCGTTTGCAATCTGACTGTCTCCCTTCATTCCAGTCCAACTCGCCGTCTATTTCTCTCCACATACCTCTCTCTTTCATCCCTCCTCTTCAGAGAGCTGTCCTGTACCTCTGCTCATCTCCTTCTCATAATTCATAGTGACAGGAAAGGTTAGAGCAAGCACGGCGGAGCTCTGGCTGACAGAGAGAGGAGAGCGGAATGACTTTTAAAGCCTTGTTCACACTGTTTACAAGCCACCACCCTGTTGACGTGAGGATTAGTGCAGCTATTATTGTGTCATGCTTTAAGATGCAGTTTTCTTCTTTTAATTTAGGTTTTATTTGAAGGTTTTAAAATCCACAAGTGTAGGTTTCATCATCATATTTAAAATTTGTTGTCTAAATGAAAATGAAGAACACATTGTATTATTAATTATTCATCACTCTAATTAAGCCTGGCTGATAAGATGCTTAACAAATCACCGGATATTAGGATATTATAGGGTCAGTTTGGCGAAATTACAAAACATATTTTGTCATGTTCCTTTCATGGGATGTAGCCATATGTGTTTAATATGTTGTGGAAGGGTGTTAACCCAATCCATGTTTTCCTAGTCCTAACCAGACAACATCAGAAAACTGTTGCTCATAACAACTCAATTTGGAACTAGAACTGCAACCACGTGACTTGGACCCCGCACACTGCAGAGCCCACGGAAGTTGGCCCCAAAGGATGACAGGCTCAGGTCAAAAGTGAGGACACAGGTGAAAAGCAGGTTTTGCATATGTGGCGATTTAGCGAAGAAAATGTGCAGCAGAAGTGGGCAAAATTCTTTTGCAATTTGCAACATTTGCAATTTTTGGTATACAAGAACTGTGTCCTATTCTATATATACCATCTAAATGTGAAAGCTCTCAGCATAATAGTTTGGCTGAAATTAATGTTTGTTGTTTATCTTATAATAAAGCCACGCCCAAATTGATCAGTCATGACCACCTTCAAGATATGGTCTCAGGATTGGCCCTACATCATACCAACCAAATTTTGAAAAAATCGGCTCCATTCTGGGAATCTGGGGATACAATGTTTTTGAATGTGCGCCATACATTGTGGGTATTATTGTCAAAAACATGTTGGCCTAGGTTATAGCGCCCCCTGCAGGTGGATATGTGTAGTTTTTTTTGTGCCTGAGGTACGTGCAGGTGTCTGGACCAACCCTCCAGATTGCACCGCCCCCCCTTGCATGGGTTAGCCTGCAGCACCACTTTTAGCGAGAGAAAAATAAAAATACAAATCTTTACAATTACAATAGGGTTCCTAGCACCGCTGGACCTAGGAAACGCGTCTGCTTGCACACGCGTTCCCTCAGCGCCTCGGGCTTGGCCCCCTAATGATGGTCCTGGAGCAAAGTTATTATGTTTTAGGAGCACATCAACACAGTTTTCAGATAACACCCCATGTATATTTTCAGTGGTCATGGATAGATGACACAGTTTATCTCCCGCTGGCTCTTGTGACCAAGGGAACCAGGAATGAGGTCACTCACTTGGTTTTACCTTTAACATTTATTTATTTAATTAGTTATGTTTTTATATATTTTAATCATAGAACCAGATATTCGCCAACAAAGTTGGGTGATTTCCCACATTCAGTTCAATGTTCATTCATGCCTTTGAATTGCTCCAGCTGTTAATCACATAACACTGTCTATGGGATGGAATGAAAGTAATTCATACATCTGAACAACTGAAATAACTTTTCTTCCTCTATCTCCGGATCAACCTGACTGTGACTGTATTCATTGGAGCAACGTGCTGACTGAACCCAAAAAACACATTTTTCAGCTGAAAAACAATGACTATGGGTGTTTAGTAGGTGATACATATGCATAGCGACAGGCTGAAAGCTGGCTTTTGCAGTTGAATGTTGCTAGGCACAGCGATCGAGGAAGGCAACCGCTTTTATCATCAACCTCCCCTCCCTCCCTGCCCCCTAGTACAAAACTCACCTCCCAACTCGGCAGACTGTGGGAAAAAAGTATCAGCAAAGAAGTGATTGAGTAGTTAGATAAAAATATGCCTATGATTACAGCCAAGCTGCCATGTTATAATGTTGGCAGTCCATGTTTCTGCTAACCACTGACACGTTCACAACATATTGGCTTTCCCTTAAAGCGTGTCATATCATGTTCAAATAACATGTTTATGACATGACTTTCATATTGAGAGGTGAAGGGGGTGGTGGTGGAGTTACAGGGGATAAAGTCAGTGAATAGTTTTAAACTGAGTTTGCTGAGTTTGAAGTTTGAAACCAGTTTTTTGACCAGCGAGTCAAAGTCATATGTGAACTAATAGTGCATTGGTGTTTATGTATTATGTGTATATGGTGGTGAGGGGTAGAGGCACTTCAACCAAACCTCTGGGGTTTATTTGCTATTTATAAACAGTCCTTTTTGAGAATTCCTCTCAATGTGTTCTGTGTATTATTCAGACTGACAGGACCACCTCTCCTACTGATGAGATGCTACTATAAATATTTTTAACGCCATTGCTCAATGCTATGGGCACCACAAACGGAACATCATTCACCTCCATGGCACCTCAGAGAGATATTGGTTGTTCTTGGTAGCTAGATCGCAGTCGAGGTGAATGGGAAAAGTTGCTTTTTAGTTGATTTGATATTTGGGTGAACTGACCCTTTAAACATGTTAGAAACGGGGAGAAAGGTTGAGAGAACACAGTGATCAAAAGGCTATCAGACCTGACTTTGGAGCTTTGCTGTTGAGAACATGCTAATCAGCTGACAGGGTAAGACACAGGCATCGATGATGGAAGGGCTGGATTAGCATATAACAGGCTGGTAAACAAAAACAATAGAGCTTTCATTAATTAAGGACCAAGGGGCTGGGTGGGCAGACGGATGGGCGAGGGCTGCTGAGACACTCCGAGCATGGCACATTGCCAGGCCTCCAACCACGCCAACCAGAACACAGCTGCCTAATGGAGCGCTGGCGCTGCTGAAGGATGGGGGGGGGGAATTGGAGATAAAAAAACTAAATAATCAAGGAATTTGGAGGAAAAAGAAGACAGAGAGAGGCATGGACTGAAAAACAAAAGGGGAAGAAAGAAAGGGAAACAAAGTTTGCGAGGGAATTGAGAAGAGGAGGAAACAAAGGCAGATAAAAGGAGTGGGGGAGTGTGTGTGCAGAGGGAGAGATGAGATGGATATAGAGATTGGATGATATCTCTCTGTCTCTGTTCATTAATACCGTATGATCTCCTCTCTCCCTCCTTTGTGATTTTAACACATTTCTAATTAGCACAGAATCCTCTAAGTTGGAGTGGGATAGCGGGAGAGCGGGGGGAGAGAATCATATTTATATCTGTCTTTAATAAATTCACTTTCATTTGATCTTTTTTTAAACACATGGGCTGCTGTGCAGCGCCTCTTCCCTTTCCCTTGACTCTGGCAGAATGAAAGGTGGTATAAATGCAGGGCTAATTGTTATGCTTGTAAGGAAGCTTGCTCGGTAGCTAAAGTTGTTAGATTACAAAAAGTGGAGATTTTCAAAGTATTACTGCTGAACAAAAAACCCCATCCTCTCATTTAGAGAAAAAAATAGTTTAGTTAAATTTAATTAAAATGCAGAAAGCTGGAGTTATAGAATCAGTACATCCCAGTCTGGTGCATTGGATGAGATAATCAAGCATAATGATCCAGAGTTTCTTGTTTATTTTTGCTTGACTTTACTCTATATGCTGTATTTTGTGTCTTCACAGAGACAATGTCAGTGTAACAGCATATGAGCTCCCTTCATGCCTTTCACTGACACACTTGGCAGTTTGTCTAATCAGAGTGCAATTAAATGGAGACTTCTCTGGGCGATGGAGGACTCTGATTACCCAAGAGTCACTGGGGGTATATTTAGTATCTGTGCTCTTGTTCCTCTGTGGTTAATATGGCGCCCTGGAGCTACAGAGCGAGCTGGTGCATGGCAGAGACATTGGAAGGCAGGAAAGGCAGGATTTGGCTGGGGTGCTCACTCAGACTAACTGAGTGACTGCAACTGAGTTCTAACACGATAACCTGCTCCAAAACCTCATCATCCTGCTTCCTAGAGTCAGTATTACAAATTACACATATATCAAAACTCAATGTGCCTGTAGATCCTCAGTTCTTTGCTGCTCTGATTCTAGACTGTCTCATGTCATAGTTAGACTATTATATTAGTTTGCCCATAAGGAGCCAAAAGGCCAGTATTGTACCCACTATTAAATGCAAGTACATTTCGCAAGGAGCTATGTACATTTTGGATTCATGCTCATGATTTGCATCCAATGCCAACATTCCGTACAAGTGCAGTGGTAAGGCAGTATGGATGTGGAGGGTGGGGTGGTGCATGGGCAAATCTTCATGTATGACTCCAAAGTTAAGGGCCAAACGGACTGAAAGAGTTTATCTCACAAAAGCTAATCAAATAAACTATTGTGTAATATTACCACACAAATAATATATAAAACTGTGCTTAATACATGTTGAATGTTGAAATAAATGCGTTTAACTACATGTACATACACTCTTACACACACACACACACACACACACACACACACACACACACACACACACACACACACTGTACATTGGTGGTGCCTCTTACAAATGTTGAAAGGCCAGAGTCTATTCTCACACTTATAAAAGAGTTGTTCTGTTCATACCTCTCTTACTCTTATACACAAATCAAAAATGGGTATACAGTGAAAAACAGTGGTAATTCTTGGCATTTGTATACAGCGGATCCATTAACAAAATGTCTTGGAGAAGTTTTTTTCATTCTGTGGGAGTATTGAATAAGACGGAGCTGTTTGATGAAGAGCTGCAGGCCACAGAATGCACACTTTCAACTTTTCTGTGGGGTAAAAACTCCTTTTGCCTCATGATGGTTATCAGGTTCCCTATTATCACCATGCTTAAATCTGACTTATTGCCAAATAGGCACTTTTGCTTCACACTTTAACAGCAAAACCTCCACCATGGTCTTGTCAGTCAGCTCTGTTAACTCTCTTCTTGCTAAAGGTTAAATATGACTCCTGTTACTCTGTGAAGTGACTCTGCTGTTGGCCCCACTGCTGCCTGGAGCAGCTGCTTCGAGCAGTTTGTAATTGTAGTGTCCCTTATCTGACTGGTGATATTCTAAAAAGTAAAACAACGTTGGGGGCAGGTGTTAAGTAGTGTAATCAATGTCAGCTGGGGGTTGGCATTTGCGGGCAGTGCCCCCCAAATAAGTTTCTGTGCCCCTCCTTTCCTGTGCCCTCACCTGCCTTTTGGTTCCAAATTTCATATTTTATAAATCTGTGTATTAGTCAATTTATTTAAATCACTATACAGTGAGGATTGGATTAAAGAAATGATAAAAACAAAATAATCGGAAAAGCAGTGTTGATCATTTACATACAGTCACGTTTGGGTTAGTAGTGTGCTCATTGGTCAGGTGTTGACGACGTCAAGTTGACGTCATCACGTCAAAATAAGCGCACACAGAGCTCACAGAGAGCTAACTTAGCCAATGAACACTGGTCAAGTTGTTGATGACAATTTAAGTGTTCCTCGTGTTAATCACAGTGTGCCACCGGTCCTGTGACACAAAGAAGTTTACATCTGGCTGTTACTGCCTTGCATTTCAGCCTGAGTAAAAGAGAGAGCCACAGTGTGCTACCAGCCCTGTGAAACAGAAGTTTTGTACCTTAACTGTTTCTACCACGTATTTCAGCTTAAATCAAGTTCAAGAGACAATTGTCTGATTGTTAATACCCTGCATTCCAGTTAGTGCATGTTTAAGGTTTGGTAAACAAAGTTACGCTGTAATCTGTGTTTACCTTTACTGGCTACAATCTGTATGCCCAGAGCCACTAGATTGTGCCATAGCCACCCCTCCTCCACAGGAAGCTACCCCCATGGTGTAGGCCAGCACACAATTTGGTTAGGCTAGTGTACTCTCCCCAAAGTACACTACAGGGTGTTTGCCAAAGCAACACAATAGCCAACCAAACTGATCGTTGTTTAGACAATTCGCTTAACAATAGAGAGCCCCTCTGTAGAGCGATTTATTTCTTCCCTGGCACAGAGTGTAAAACCTGGCTGCCCTGAAGTCATTAGCAGGTTAAATCTCATTGAGTGAAATGAAGAGATAGAGTCCCTACTTAAGGACAGTTGTGATGCACAGACAGCATCCACAGGCCAGTTGTTAAGATGTTTGCTTCTGGTCTTCCACAGGCAAACCAGCCTTGCCGTTCAGAGCAAAACAACCAGTTCAGATGGCTAATGAGAAAGCCATGCGCTATTTAGATAACCTGCACTCAGCAGAGTTAGATTTTTGTTCACACAAGGAGTTGTTAAGACTTAGGTCAGGATGTCTCTCCCAACCACAGTCATTCAGCCAATGTGATTCGGGTTACTCAGATTCACACTCCTCCCTTAATGGAAGGTTAACTCCCTCTCCACTTGGAAGATGTGATCAATTCTCAACTGACCCTAAGTCCTTGGGAATGAAGTCAGTTCCTCAACCTCCGCTGAGAGACAGAGATAACAGTAACATGACTTCCCATCTTCCTGATGGTGAGGTCCCAGGTAGTTTATCCCCCAGAGGATATTCTACCATCTGCTCCCAGTCTCTGATACAGGACACCTTTATCAGGGCCCCTCCCTCTAAAAGGGGGACGAGATCACTCCAGGAGTGCCCCACCTCCTTTCTGCACCTCCAATGAGCATGATAACAGCTGGCCTGCCCCTGCCTCCCAGCTAGACAGAACTGCAGCATGGGATGTCAATGTCCATAGTAAAACTATCTTAGAGGGCCCCCACTTTAAAGAGCTTGAGCCTATGGCTAGGGACACTGAACATTTTGAGCCAGACAGCTGTGATCACCATATTGAGAAACCTTAGTTCACTTGACCATTGTCTAACTGACTTGCCCTGTGCAACCCAGAGAGAGAAAGTTAAACTTGTGGAGAAGACTAGCTCCAAAGCTGTACGCAGGGCTGATAGTGGAAAAAATTCCTGAGCCTGAACTTTTTTCCTTGCCCCAGAGGTGAATAGGGGTGGGGGTGCGAGACAAATTTTAAACACTTAACTTGTTGGCCCAGGTATATAAACAGCCTGTGTATAACCCTGATCATCATTATTGTCGAGTGGCTCTTTTTAGATATTTTCATGTGGTATGCATTATGACCCCAGTACTATTCAAGAAAACATGTATCATTTTTTTTTTCAATGTGTTCAGCATTTAGATTGACATTAGTCCATCTTAGCACAATCTCTGGAGGTAGAGATTGTGCTAAGATGACTACCAAGACAGCTCAGTAAGTGGCAATAATACTACATCAAAGGGAATTATACACTAGTAATTCATTGGTAGTCATTAACTGAAGGACATAAAAAGGACAGATGTTCATTTTTCTTTAACAACTTTAATTGCAAAATATGCACCACTGAACTGAAAAGTCACAATACCACTGGTAACCAATAAAAAAAAGAAAAAGAAATAAATAAAAAAAAGTCTGTCATGACTCTTGTTTTTGTTTGTTCTTTATTTCTGGTTTTTGGGTTTTGATTCATGTCCCTTTTTCTATGTCTTGTTATGTCTTGTGTTATGTTTTTTCCTTGTCTTGTGTGTCATGTGTTTGATTTTCCATGCCCTCATGTGTCCTTTAAGTTTTCCATGTTCTTCCCTCTGGCTCCCTCTGTCTGTTGTCTTGTTCCCTCCTAGTCTGTTCCTCTGTGCTCCTCCCCCTCGTTATCTCACCTGGCTTCCTTCCTCCTCTCTCTCCTCACCTGTTCCTCGTCATGTCATTAGTGTCTGTGTATTTAGTCTCTGTGTTCCCCTCACTCCTTGTCTGGTCATTGGATTCTGTCTTGTGTATTCTGTCTTGCGTGTTAG
>JARJLU010014980.1:0-15899 GCA_030272975.1 Sparidentex hasta
ATAACTTGAGAAACTGCTAACTGCTGCTAACTGGGTGTGTCTACCACTTGCACAGAGCTTTAGACAGGCAATGGTCGGGGCTAGCTGGTTAGTTTATATCACTGCAACACAGGACAGAGATGTACTCACATCAGGACAGTTATTGACATTATATTGAGGATTTAAGTTAATTTCTCAATGTTTTCAAGAAAAATTCTTAAATGATGCATCTTTAAGCAAGGGAAGTGGCTCTATACAGAGCCCCAATGTAAAAACAAATGACAAATTCAGCTCTAACTGTGGTTCTATTGCCCCTTTATTTTCCTGTTATCTGATGATGAAGATCACGACTGTTGTAGTAAAAATAAATAGGTGTAAAAAGTGCTTTACTTAACCGATATACCAATAAAAATAAGACCCTTGTAAAAAAACACAAAATCACAAAAACTAAACAAAATTGTGTTATTACAAAACGTAAATACAATATAGATAATCTGGAAATGTCTTTAGTTTACTTCAGTCTTTGTCTATTTAGTCAAATTTAAGGGGTGGGATGGTGCATATGTTGGACTGGGATGTGTACATGACTGTGAGTCAGTTACCTTTACAGAGTTCTGTGTTTTAGTTGCAATACCTTTTCTGAACATCTTGAATATTGCAGTTGACAAATATCCACCGTATTATAAAAAAAATCAAGTTTAAACATGAAACCAACAATAACAAAATTATAAGTCTGATAGAGATCAGACTTCCTTATGGAGAGGTGTAAAATCTGTCTTGGCAGATAATGCTATCAGACTAAATCTCAATAGGCGCTGTGTACTGTTTGTTAACCAAATCTGAGACCTCGAGCCCCATGATGAACAACTTAGGATGAAGAAACAGGTTGAAATATGTCCCCAAACCATTTCTTGTTCTCTCAGACACAATGAGCATCCACACAGAGCAGTAGGGAGTGTAGCTCACAAGGAGCTACAGCCAATTGTCATCATCGCAGGCTAATTGTTTCCATCAATAGTTATGGATTTCTGCGCTAAATGAAATGTTAAAGTCTCGCAGATATTGAAACCTCACTAATGTGATTAGCGATTAATATAACCTGGCAAAGGGAAGTGCCTCTATACAGGCCATGCCAGGAGAAGCTGAGGCACATGAAGTCTGTAGCATGTATTGAAACGAGTCTGAGCAGCAAATGTGACTCATCGGCATGAAATAATTCCACAGTTAGTCAGCAGTAAGCCACCAGGCTTATTTCTGACACAAAGTTAGTAACGTTTTCACGAAGGAGAAAGCCACGCAATGTAAAGACTCTCCAATATCAAGAGAACAACACCCAATTAAAACTGCAATAAATGTGTTTTACTTACCACGTGGCCAAGCTGTTACACAGAAACAGAGATTTAGGAGGAGGCAGCAGAGTTTGGGGAAAGTGAGCATGTTGGCAGCCAAGCTCACAGCAGTAAACTTCCAGAGCCGTTCCAAGAAAGTTGCACTAACTCAGTGTTATCTAAAGTTCTTCCTGTCTGCTAAGACACATGACGTAGCTCCGGATGATGAATTCCCCCATTCCTCCCATGATTGTTTTCATTCGCCAAAAAGCCTGTATTTGCTTTGTTCAGCTCAAACCAGTGCAAGGTCTGCGACTGGTTCCTGTTCCTCTGCTGTCGCTGGGAGTTCAGAATGACTGCTGCGTGCTGAACAGTAACAGGGGAAAAATGCTCGCTGGCAACCGGAGTGGAAAGTGCATTTGGGGGAATAAAGACATGCTAATGAGGAAAACAGTGAGGAGTGATGAAGGAAAAAAAAAAAAAAGATCCCATCTGTCACTTTACTGAGAGAGGGTTTCAAGGAAATAGCAGAAGTGAATCTCTCCGAAGCTGCAAGTTAGATATACAAAATCATTATTTTTGCCCAAACGCACTTCACACGATAAAAAAACATAAAAAATAAAAAACATAACTGCAGGTGCATCGAGCCAAAAGTGTTTACAGACACTTTATCATACACCAGCTGTCATGTCTGACGTGACAATTTCACAACGTCCTGGCAGATACCAGATGTCCTGCCTGTGAAATGTTTATGATGTAAGTCTCCAAAGACTTGCCGGGAGCAATGGAGGCTGACAGGTGCGTCACAGCCCATTGCATGACCAAGGTCTCTTTTCCATTTCCTAAGCTTTCACTCAGAAAGTTCCCCTGTTTCAATATCTGTTATCATCTATTCCATTACAGCATGTTGTGAGCGCACAGATTGAGACACTGCATGACAGCAAATGTTGGTTGCCGTTTGGAGGGACTGTTGCTGCTTTATACAAGGTGACTGGGATCATTTCGGCCTTTTAATTACTGTGAAAACGTTCACAGCAAACGCGCTTTCGGCCTTGTTGGTTTCATTATTTTGGGTGTATTAAAGGTTATCTCTATCTGAAATATTTCTTCATCATCCTATAAATTAACAATCTACCTATGAGATAACTTTGAAAAGAACTTATGGGCTGTTTTTATTAGCTCATGAAACACTGACGATGTGGAGGTACAGTGACGAGATGTCTTGTTGATGCACCCCGGACCTCGAGCCCTCTGCCCTCTGCCTTTTCACGGCAGACATTTTGACACGTCACAACAGGTGTGACCGATAATGTGCATTCCATTAAGTGTTACAGAATGTCAATGAGTAAGCAGCCACAATACCTGAGCCCTGGAACTAGGTCACCTAAATGGAATGCAGCCACCATTAGAGTTATAAATTCCACCTGTGCCATGAAAAGTGTCTGTAACTAAAGGCCTCATTTGGACTTATGTGCATGTAAAATACATTTGACCACTCGAGGGCAGAAGATCCCAACTATACATTGATGGTGACATAGTCTATAGCATAATTTAGCTACACTATGTTACTAAGGCTAAAATATTAGGATAGATTTGCTTATATACATATTTAGCAGATGTACAACAACAGACGGTTCAACATTCATTCTGGTTTTGGTTACATTTTTTAAAAGAGCCGATTTAAGTGGGTTAAATATGACTTGTCGTCACAAGCTTGTCTTCACCTACAGGCCTTTGCACTTCAGTGCGGGAAAGCTAGAAGAAAAATCAGTGCAGCTTGACTGGTTGCGAGCAAATATGCACGAGGAGCGGAGGAAAATACAGATGTGTCAAAGGAAATGAAAGCTGTAATTACCGTCACATATGTTGGTTTAAATATAGAAATAATTATAATGCTTCCATGCTGTCTTTCTACTTTATACTACACTACACTTTGATAAAAAAAAAAAAAAAAAAAAAAAAATCTCACCTTGTCAAGCCAACATAAATTGTATTTTACCTTGATCATATGACAGTATCATATAGATTATTATTTCAGAGAAAAAAAATAAAAAATAAAAAATAAAATATATATATATATATATATATATATATATATATATATATACACATATCCCTTTGAATTGTACCATGATAATAGTCAAGTGAAATGATCTTTTAAACTGACAAACATCACAGCACATAGTAATTGTAATTTCATCTAACAAGCTTGGGTGTCATGGAATCTATGTGACTTTCTGTGTTTTTCCACACTTGTAGTTTATCATATTGGATCCAGCCAAGGGAAATAAATACGTATGTATATTATGCTGGGAAATATAACTAACAGGAGTCTTTAAAACATGGAGTATACAGCTCTCATTGCATGTTGAGAAGAGGGTTCCAGCACACAGCGGGGAGATGCTGCGGTCACCATTTTTTATCTGAAAATGTCCAAGTGGTAATTATCTGTGACACAAATATCAAGTGACAGCCGCATTCTGACCACCACTCGGAGCTGACACATATAAAGAAACATGACTGACTGCTTAAGATTCTTGCAGCCTTTGATCTGTCAATCATTATTGGATTCTGCCTCGTCCTGTCATGTTGAACCTGACCCGACCACACATGAAAGAGACGGAGAGACGGTGGAGGGGAGGGGGATTATGTATTCCACATTATGACACACTTATAAAACTTTCATTGGTGTCACAAGGCCAACTTGACTGCTGAAATGAGTTCTCGACATCAGAGACCAGTGTTTTTTTGGTTCGTGTAATTACCCATGGTGCTCTGTCAGCTATTTCCTATCCCCCCTGTTGCTCAGAGAAATATTCCATTCAGAGCCCAGTGACTCTCATCCAGCTCTGCTCCAACATCCACTGACCCTCTTCACCTCCGTCCAATGCTAACAACCAAGCTACCCACATCAAAGTGTCCTGTGGCAGTAGTGTCAATGGGACCTCTCACTGAAACACCTCTTACCACCTCAATCGCAGCCCCAGAATAGCAAAGCATTATGAAGATAAATAGACATTAAGCTTTGCAGCAGTCACAACATGCTAGTGAGCGTCTTTGCCAGCAGGCACGAGGATTCACACACATCCAAGACATACTATAATTATCAACTATTGACAAAAAGTATTGAGTTTAAAATAAAATAAAATAACAGAATGACTGAGCAGAAAGAGATGCAAGAAGCTCTTCATAAAATATCATTATTGAAATAACTAAGGAAAGGGTTTTGTCATAACTCTGGCGACATCTGATCTATTTTTTCATTCCACTTGTTTTGCCAGTTTTCATCGTCTTAAACGTCTTAAACAATGACATCTGTGGTCCACAATTTCTTATTTGAACACTATTCTAGGGTCTCTGCAGGTCTCTGCAAAAGCTTTAAAACATGAAAGGTCATTCATCATACTCACCCTCATGCATTGTAAAGTTAACAGAGGTTTCCAGTCCACAAAACATTTCTTAAGCTTCGCTGCAAAACAGTGTTTATTTACACTAATGTTTAAGCTGAATTCTTCACTGTAGCTGCCAAGCTCAAAGTGTTAGCTCACACGCTGTCCGAAGTGGGTGCGCCAGCTCGACGGTGTGTCAAGGGTGTAAAGAATGTCTCTTGAAATCAATTTGGGATCACAGGCTTCTCAAGACTTGGATTAAGCTGGACGACCTGAATGGAGCTGTTTATAATTTTTTCGTTTTTGACGTTTTAAAACAAATCTCCATCTACTTCAGTTGTTTAGGAGAATGTTGCATCACTGTTTTGCTGCGAAGCTCCAGAAAGGTTTTGTGGACCCCAAAAATGTTCATTTTGGATTAAACCATGGATTATCACCTTACTTAAATATCTGAATAACGATGGTTCTCACTATCCTTTGGCTTTCATATTAAACATCCTCTGTACTGAACATGAACTACTCCATGTAAGAATTGGTCCCTTTGTCAAATGTAATGGAGTGGCCTGTCAGGCCTCCATGATTTTACGCTTGAAGCAGGTACAGTATTGACATTTTGAGGCCCGAATGCAGCACCGGTGTGTCACTGTCTTTCTTCAATGGGCCAAAAACACATGTGACCACCAGGTTCATTAACTTCTCTCACACACACATCACAGATGATCACGGACACAAGGCAGTTAAACCGGATTGCAGGAGTGTGGTCAAGTACTGCTGAATTTGCAAATCATGTCATGAGGTGACTGTACGAGAGTCATCTAACAACATGATTGGCATGATTTGCTGTAAAAATAAAGACTGATGGATCGACTGCCTTAAATATTCTTAAATATATTAAATATACTTAAATGAAATTTATTTTTGTTCTTATCTAACAACATTTTAAAAACATTTGGAGATACAGTGTATAATTGAAGAAATATTCTAATTTCTAAATTTAAGTTGCATTTAGATAATGCAGATATACAAAATATGTATAAAAAATAACTACACAAATCTTATTTGACAAGTGTGCCAAAATATCAAAAGTATAAATACAAATACCCATTGCTCCCTTTTAATAGGAACAATCAAATCAGAGTTTGTTGTATTACACACCATCTTCAATGTTCTCTCAAAGGTCCAGTGTGTGGGAGTAATGGGGATCTATTGGCAGGAATGGAATATTAATAATTACACTCTGATTAGCGTATGATCAGCTGAAACTATGAATCATTGTGTTGCTGTTTCCATAGAATGAATCTATAATACACTGCAGAGGGAGCTGGTCGTCCTGAGCCTGGGAAGAGTTTGGATTTTCAAACACAGATAGATGCCATTATATCCTTCGGACTGGACCTCTGAGGAACAGACCTGGCTTGGTTTCTTTTCATCTGAAATGTCACAATGATTCACAAACATGTCAGAAAGCTGGTTTTGAAAACAAACTATGGTCCACAAAAAGAAAAAAAAAAAAGAAAAATGTTCAGGCTGTTAAAGAAGTACCGGATATGTCACACAAGAAAAGAAGAGTGAATGACGAGGGCAAACAAAGACCTCTCAGCTGCTGTGCAATCAGCTGCGACGTGTAAAGACGCTGAAACATTTAAATGTGTCAAGAAGAACGAAATGTGAAACCTGAGCTGTAATTCTCACAGAGGTCCCTTTCCGTCTGCCCCACTTTTGGTCTGAAATGCAAATCTATTTTCCGAGATCTTACATCATTGCCTCTGTTCACTTTATGTCTGAGTCAGAAACTTCATGTGCCGTAAACACTGTAATGTAAATAATGTTTAAGTTCATGACTGCAACAGTTCAACAGTGGTGAAGGATGTTTTCTTTGGAGATAAAAGTCTATTGTACGCCAGTCCAACTGACACGAGGTATTAGATTACCTCGCCTGTCGTGTCCTCCATAAAAAGCAGGATATTACAGATCCGGCTGTTCCGGCTTTGTTCATATTCAAGAAAAGCAGACGTGCCAGATCATATGCTGCGCTCCATTCAAAGTCAGAGATCGTAATTTCCTAGTTGAAATTTCCAACTTCCGACCTCCAAGCGTTCCCGGCGCACGTCGCCAAAAGTTAACAAAAAACTTGGGAGGACCAGAACTTTGGTGAGTGTACACACACTAGTGTACACACCATTGCATCCTCGACCATGCAGCCTCATTCTGCATGAAATAGAGGAGGAAAAAACTATTTATTTGGAAACAATTGTAAATATTCCAATACATCCTACCCCTTCCCTATGTGTGTTCCCTGGGGTAGATGGATTTGCCCCAAGTGTACAAGTAGGAGCACAGAGATTAAGCAGTTTTTTTTACGTTGATTGTGGCGCACCGGCACATAATTTTAGGTGCACCCAATCATACATTTAAATTTGATTTCTAAAGATATCATGTAAATGACTGTAAACAGAACTAAAGGTTCAAATATATTTTTTTTGGGTGTATGTGCAACAAAATCACACTGACAAGCATTCCACTGTCCTTTTTTTTAGTAGGAGGGCAGAAAAAAAAGAGTTCCCAGTTGTCTGGAACGCAGCATAAAAACAATAACAATATAGTGAAATACATTCATAAAAATGGCATGTAGCTCTGTCTTGCTATGACGACAAACCCTCAATCCAAGTAATTATATCCTTGAATACAAACATGATTTGATCCTTCACTTGAAGACTTCACCATAAAATACACATTATTATACTTCTTACTTATTTCATTTAGAAATAATTGAAAAAAGGCCCCAAATGAATATGAATAGCTTTCCATAAATATATATATATATATTTACAAACTCTTTCAAGTCTTAAGTAAAATTGTATAAAACCACAAGACCATTATACCAAAACAAAATCACTGATTCCATGTATCACTTCTATCCTTAAACAATAATATTCTTAATGTTACATTATTTCACATTATTAAGATTGTGATAAAAGCTGAAGCTTTCCCACACTGCTAACAATGGTTAAACGCTCATGCTGCCTTTCTCCCCTGGCAGCAGTTTTTCCTTGGCTGAGTCCTCGGGCTCTTTTGGAGGAGTCTTCTTCATTTCTAGGCTTTTGACCCAAGTGTAGGCTGACGAGCCAAAAAGAACCATCATGTTACTGGTCCACCACAGCAAGCTCTTACTGGAGGCGTAGAACACGACAGCAATAACAGTCTGCGCACAGGCCTTTGCAGTCCCGGAGACATTGTGTGTGAGCGGGCTGGTATACTTGATCTGTAGGCCGGTGACGTAGCCGATGGCGAAACCAAACACTCCTCCAAGAATCATCATGCTCCAAAAGCTGAGGTCAGTGAGGCGGCTGAAGCTTATGACACTACTCAGTTCTCCAAATACGATAATGAGCGGGACAAAGAGTACGCAGGCATTAATGTTGTTGTAGTAGGAGAGTCTCCAGATGTTTCCGTCTACTGCTGGCATCACCTTCTTGGTGTAGATGGCATTCAGAGCAACACAAGCGCTGGCAATCACCCCAAAGAAGACGCCGGTCAGAGAGAGGGACCCTGCAATGCCTTCCTGGTCCACACCAAGCCAGAAACCACCTGAAAAGCGTAACTTGTTTTTAATTCTGGAGCAGCCAAGTTGACTTTCAGCCCTGAAATATCTCAATATGTATTGTATACCAAGTCATGCCAAGTGCTTGTTGTATTTTCTTTAGCCACGAAATATTGATCAAAACTAGCTCTGTAAGAACATGTTTTTTTTTGTTTGTTTTTTTAATTTGTGGGCTAAATGTTGAGTCTGTGTCAGAAACTAGTGAAAAAAATACCTATTCACAAATTCTGAAGAGCCAAAGGTCATATCCTGAAAATGCAGTTTGTTTAAATGAACAAAAGTTCAAGACTAATATCACATTCACAATGTTCTGTTAACAGATAGTTATCAAATGTTAGAAAAAAAAAAAAAAATGACAGTTTGATGAACACGTCAGGCTGTCATTTTCAGCAGTGTTCACAAAACTTCTATCATGGCTCCACAACATATCCAGTTAAAGTTTAAAAAATGAATCAACTTGTTCCAAGTTTGGTTGATTTATTTCATGTTGTGATTACTATACGCCTATTAGGTTTAGAAGAAGTCAATAGCTGTGGACAAGTGGAGAACTCTGGCCCAAAATGTTTGTGTAATTTTGGGTTTGTTTGTTATATATATATCCAAAACGAAAAAAAAAACGAAAAAAAATAAATAAATATATATATATATATATAAAAAAAACATTTTAGCATACAATAGCAATATATTAAAAGTTCATTCAATATATAAGGTAGTATAATAGTAGTATAAAGCCTTTTGCAGCTGAAGATGAAGCTGCATGTAATCTGATAAATTCCCTTCAGGTACTTCACTCAAGTTGCATTGTGGGTGTACTCTTGTTCTGAGATACTGATTTTGATCTTTTGTTTTCAAGCTGTCCATAATGAGTCCAGCAGTGTTATTGGAGTACAATGCCAGACCAGTGGACCCGCCTCACAAAACCTGACACCTACATTAACCACAATGCAACTTAGCCACTTGATACAATTTATCAGGTTACATGCAGGTTCCTCTGGAGCCACAAAATGCTTCATACTAACTTCCTTCACATGTGCAGTAGTACTCCCCAAGCCCTGTAAACACACTTGGTGGTTGCATTCAAGTCGAAACCATGTTTCCAACTAGGGCTGCAAACTTAACTGAAATTTCATGGAAATGTGGCCAAGTGCAACATCCACATTGCAGATTCTGCAGGCTTTATATAAAAGGTAAAATGTGCGACAAAATGAAGTACTGCACAGATGCAGCTGCTACGGTACGACAAGTCTTGTTCTGTGGTTAACACCCCTGATGTCACATTATTGTGTTTTGCAACGAACAACACCAACAACTGAGATGCTAAAATGGTCACTGCCACTAATCATGAATCTTATCACAACCTTAATATCTGTCTTTGAAGATCTGTCCCGTCTCATCATGATGATAACCAACACATAAAGGGCCAGGTCCAATGAAAAGACAGAGATGTAGGAAGTGATGCTCTGGTGTCCACATGCTTTTTGTGCATGAGGATACAGGTTCATGTCTGGCATTATTTAACAGTATAAGCGCAACTCTGAGTCAGACTGGACGTTTACGTACCTAATATGATCCCGCAGCACATTAATGCTCGGTATGACGTGGTCTGTTTCAGGATGATGTAGGTGCACAGCACATTGAAAACCGTGCTGAGCGACCGGCCGACCGTGTAGAAGGCAACTCCGACATATTTCAGGCACAGGTTGTTGAAGGTTATCATGGAGATGAAAACGACGGACAGAGGCAACACCTCCCGGGACGTCTTCAGGTCGAACGTGACCGACGGGAAGTCGATGAGCCCCGGGCAGAACCTGGACAGCAGCTGCAAGACCCAGCACAGTCCGACAGTCACCAGGCACTGGAAGAATGTGACGAACAGCGGCGCGTCCAGCTCCCGGTTGTCCAGCAGGTAGTTATTGAGGAACACCATCGTTATCGAGACGAACCAGTACAGGGCGACCACAGCAGCTATCCTCACAGCTCGGAACAAGAAAGTCTCTCCATGTTCCTCCTGGTCCGTCGATTCCGTGCCAGCCAGAGCCATCCTCAAGATACCGGACCGCTTCAGCTGTGTCCTGTTCATGATTGAAGACAAGGAGGAACAACCCGGGTAAAAGTCAGAGGCTTACAAAAGCTAACATGTAGCTACAGACCAGCGGCGCTACATATTACTTACTATACGATACAAACATGACTGCCGAGTTCCGCCAGCGGCAATTAAAAAACAAACACTTCCGGTCCACGCGTTTCACAATAAAAGCCCTGGTCCACAAATGTGAGACCGACTAGACCAACAAAATTTGCGCAAAGTAGTAACACAAGTATTCTCGTTCGTATAAAAGATCAGAAGAATACAGAGCCACTTCTTTTGAAAACACCTTTTATTTCAAATGTAACCGTCATTACTGTATTATTTTATTTTTGTCCTCTATCCGTGTGATTTCTATCATTTTAATTCGTGTTTTATTGCGATTGTCTGAGTCTTTTTGGCACATTGCAGCCCCGCAATATTTAAACGCTGGTTCAACCATGTAAACAACTTAATAACTTTGTTTTGAAAAGTGCTATACAAATAGACTGCTACTTAGATCTGTGATCTTAAGTATCCAACGGTTCTCTGTGTTACGTCTAATTCCATTATTAAGTATATAGTGACAAAGTCTATTCACTGAGAGGTGGAATGCAGAGACCAACTGTTGTTCTACACTTGATCGCTGCAACATTCAGGCACGAATAATGAAAAAAAAGGCATTCATGCAAAACTGATCTCAGTTTTGCATTTTGACACCGAAATGTGAAAGGCAATTATTTATGTACCCAATCATATTTAGGGATCCCAATTCAACATTTGTTTAAACTGCATACACCATTAGTGTTATCATTTAGGTCTATCAATGTCTAAAAAAAAATGTTCGTGAAGAAATATTTTAAAAGCGTAAAATCGGAGTAGAGGACAACCTTTAACATTTCCAGCATACCTGAGTGTGAACAGGATGCCTACCAAATAACGGCCATGCTTCACTGCATTCTTCGCTTTATCTGTAAATTTAGCTAACATGGCTAACGACAGCCTGGTGATCAGTGCTAGTTAACATTTGAAAAGCGGTTCCTCCAACTCTGAAATTCTTTGATCCAGAGGCGAGCAGTTTATTTGCAAGGCAAATGGTGCTGGTGGTCAAAACTCGTACCTTGCCGATCCATTTCTGTCCAACAACCTGTCTGTATTATACTGCTCAAATTTCCTTCTCCTGGTGACTACTGATACAGGGCGCATATTCCGGTGTCATTTCAACATCATTGTGACAGCAGCACTTGTCAAAAAATGTAGTTTTGACAACTAACGCCCCCCGAAAAATATGCTCACTTTTATCTCGAAGGTGGGAGGATGAGCCGGAAGTGTCTTTGAGTGTGACTACTTCCTGATTTGAACAGCTTGTCTTAAAGAGATAGTGTCCCGGAAGAAATGTGTTCACGGATCAAAATATTGATTCTTCAAAATGGAAAAAAAAAAAATCTGTGCTCTCATCAGGGAAAATATTGCGTCATTTTTAAGATGTCTCGGTTTGAAGTACATTGCAAGCCTGACTTTTTTCATTTTCCATCCTTTTACACAGCACGCCATAGATGTTTTTGTTTCAAATATCAACTTCCAAAAACCAACGAGCCATCATCTACATGTTCCTTCATTGGATACGTGATTCAATGTTTGAAAGGTTTTCATAGCTACCTTAAGTTGTCCGAGATTACTCTGTATTTGATCCAGCATAGAGCGTGAATGTCCTCGCCAGCTTCTGGTCTTTTTTTTTTATGCTTTGCTCTCCCAACAGCTCAGGTGACTCTGCCAGTAGGACCTGTTTTACTGGTACGCACAAGTTGCCCTATGAGAGGACAGTACATGTCACACCCATGAGAGATGGTTTATTTTAATGCGTGCATGGCAAACACAGTGCAAATATAACACAGCAAAGTTTGAAAACCACTGCTGAGAGTGTTAACTTCTTTTGTTGATGAATACTCTTTAAGGAAGTGCCTGATGATGTCAGACTTCACTCCAGCTCATCAAAGATTTTTTGTGAAATTCAGAATCTCCTCTATGAAACTGAAGCGACAAAGAGTTATGCAACGTCTCACAGCCAACAAGGCTTGATCAGCACAGAACAGGAATAGGTGGGAACAAAATGTATGTTCGTTTGTTCCTTTGTACTAGACACCAGTGCTTAAAGGGCGCGTCATCAAGTTTGTCAGGTGTTGTCTTGTCAAGGGACGCTAAGGAATTTAAAAATATAAAGGATATATATATATATATATATTTTTTTATTTTTGACCAACATTAAAGGTTTAATGTTAAATACAGTAAGAAAGTTTGAAAGGAACGTTGTTTGTATTGGGCATAGTTTTAATTTATTAACAACAACAGCAACAAAATACTGAAAAAATGTGGTGAAATTTACACTTGGAGGGATCTATTATTTGTTTTTGTTACCGTTGACGATGGTGCTTCTGAGGCACCGTGACTTCTGCTGCATCTTCTGTCAGTTGCTTTAATACACCCATTATCTGTCACAAAATGTGGACTAAACAGTGACACCTCTTACCAATTAAAAACATCAACGATACTTTTCAAAATGGTTTCCCACTAAAACATTAAATACAGATGTATCCTTTAAAAAAAAAAAGATAAATAAATAACAACACAGATTTCTCAACATGTATGTAGATTTGTGCCTTTGTAATAGACGTCAGTGCTAAAAGGGAGTGTCATCATGTTTGTCAGGTCTTGTCTTGTCAACTATTTTAGTAAAGTTTTTCGCTCCTACAGACCCATTTTACAGATAGACAGTCTTTGTGTTAAAATATATCTTACTGTACTAAAGCTTCCAGACAGTAGATGGCAGCAAATAGTCAATGATGGTTATGTGGTTGTCCGCAGGATTATGAATTCATGACTGACACCTGACTGGTTCAAACACGTTGTTTAGTTCCACTGCACTGATCAGCAGAGTTTTTTCTTTTTTCTTTTAGAAGTGAAGGAAACAATACATAATGATTTTTAAGAGCACAGTGACACACCACAGGAACACCACCACAACTGATCTTTTCTCATGTGGATTACTCAACGGCCCTTTTCACTTGCCCAGAGAAACAGCCCTTGATCATCTGCAACATGCTCAAATTGTGGCTGTCAGGCTCTCAGTAAAATACAATCCATAGTCTATTATACCGTGAACTACAGATGCAATCTGTAAAACACAAAGAAGCAATCAGCCAAAAAAGAAAAAAAAAAGCAGATAAGGACCAACAGTTGCCAACAGTGAGGCACACACCACAACAACAAGGTTCACAGTCGATTACCAACGTTGGTGTGTGAAGGCCATTAGACCAGTTATCTCTGACGACACATAAGTTTTGCTTATTTCCTCAGTCCTCTCTCATTACAGAATTACTGATACCCATTCACTACAACTTAGGACAACCTTAACTACAGCCTCAAAACATATTTTTACCTAACTAACTTACTGTCCTTGATTATCCTAGTGAATGCTTTGTGTTTTATTTGTGGTGTGTTTTGGTTAGCTTGTAGGTTTTTTTTTCTCAATGTAGACCTTCCATTAAAAATGAAACGGTAGCCTAAAGGACTTTAACTTCCGCTGCACTTTCCTGTCCAGACCTTGTGTCAAACCCACGTGTGTTGCTGCTGTCATCGTTCTCCTGCTACACAGTCAGAAGCTTGCTCAGTTGCTGGAAAATTGCTGTAAGCAATGTTGTCTTGCTGGTGTCATATTTTCTGCTACAGCACACAGCAAGTCACTCTGCTGGTGTACCAGTGTTAGCTGCTGAGTTGGTAAGCTATGCCCACGGACTCTCTGCAAGGACGTAAAACTGCATTTTCCACCAAGAGAACCGAGGCAGTGTTTGTGTAGTCTGACTCAGCCTATGCAGCACACCTATCAGGAGGTGTCTGACCCCTCATTGTGTTCCTTTTTGCTCAGACTTTGGTCGGGGAGAAATGCCATGCTGGAGCCAAATTTGCTATTCACAAGACGGTGCACCTCCCTGACCCCTCTCAGCTGCAGAGAATTCCACATTTAGTAGGCAAACGCAAAATTGGGATATCTGGGATCACGGAGGCTCTGGATTATCTGCACTAGAGTTTAGTCTTAACACAACATTTAAGTGAAAAGGTCATGCCAAATATGAAACCAGTGCAAATGATAGCAAACAAGCAGCGCAAACAGAAAATAAAGAAGAGGTTTGCGCTACTTCTAGAACACGAAAAACATGAAAAGGGGAAAAAGATAATGACAGGAAGTTGATAGATGAGGAAATAATTTACAAAATAAAACAGGAAAAATACTAAACCAAAATCAGGAGCTGTGACAAATGATGTCCTCAGTAAAAAGGAAATGTACCGCATGTAGTGTGGCTACATACAATATATACTACACACAGTTGTGTCAGATGTTTAAATATGATGCAGCAAAACTTGACTGCACCAGAGCCGGCCCAAGCCTCCATGGGGCCCTAAGCAAAATCTGATTTTGGGGCCCCATATTTCTGTCAATAATATTGATTGCTGATCATTCACACACCTACTTACAGTATAAACTTATTGCGCCTGACATGTCTTACACATTTAAGGGGGCCTAGGTAATAACATAAATAATACCAATCCAACAATACAAATAATACTAATGAATGACTGATGAATGGTGTTCAGGGTGCCACATATGGGTTTTAATTTCAAAATGTAGCACATTCAGCTTCAAGAGCGGCCTGGGGTTGATTTTCACAATATTTCAAGTGATGAAGCATTATGTTACTGTGTCATCTGGTTTCAAAAAACTGCAACAGCAATGTGCAAAAATTTCTAGAGCAAGAACAACAATAAAGTGCAATAAGAAAAAATAAAATCACTTAGATATATAAAAATGAATTCAATTCAGTACAAAAACAGACAGAATTAAAATATCAAGCAGATACTTCAATAATGATGTAAATGAACAGAGTTACCTGAAACCAGGTAACAAAAATGGTTCTAAAAAGAACAAATATAAAGCTGAATAATTAGGTCTTAAAATGTAACTATGTGCAAAAGCTTTGGTGTTACTCTGTTCTTCCTCAACACTCCACCCACTCCTTAAAACCTGTGCTTCCTGGCTTTTCTGGAGGCAAAGTCATTTATGACATCACCATAAGAAATCTGCTGGCCAACTTTGTTGTTAATACTAATCACTGCCAGTCCACTCAGTCTTTCTTGTGCCATGGAAGATCTCAAGTAGTTATTTATTAATTTGAGCATGGAAAAGCTCCGCTCTGCAGATGCTACAGTCACAGGGAGAGTGCATGCTATCCGTAGAGCTACCCATAGATTTGGGCACAACTCACAGATCTCATTTTGAGAGAGGTAAGTGAGCAGTTCAAATGGGCTCATCTGTGATTTAGGGAGATCTGGAAGGTTCTCCATCTCTGTGGCCAGTGTGTTCCCATCAATATCAGATTGTTCTCTAAAGGTGAGTTTGTCTCTGAGAAGTTTACACTGATCCTTTCTTGTCTGTGGATCAAGCTGGCCAAAGTTGGAAAGCACTCCAAAAATGCTTCTGACTT
>JARJLU010014983.1:0-20699 GCA_030272975.1 Sparidentex hasta
CACCTGGTTCTGGAGAAACATAGTTGATTGTTGAGTCTCATTCCCAGGTCATCAAATACCAGAGCTTTGGGTCGGGCAGCTGTGAAACTCTCAGCCTCTATTTCATACATGTCTTTGCTGCCATCTAACGGCTGTTTAGTGGTTATACACAGTATTACAAACAGGGCTGTGACCTCTCTGTTGGTATTTGTATAATCTGATTGGATGAGGGAGAGAGTTGGTCATCCTAAAAGAAACAAGATGCTGTTCCAGAAAGAGCTGAAGTGGCACCATGTTCTTGCTCCATCTACAGGAGTAGTTGAAGGTGGAGTCGACATGGAGGAAGGGAATGGTTGGTGGCGGAGAAATTGGAAGATCAAGGATGGACGTTGCCTCTTGTTATTTATTCATGTTTTCTTTTGCAGTGAATGTTAGTTGGTGAACTGGAGCAGCCAGAGAAAACCTGTACAGAAACCCAGAGAACATGGTCGCTCCACTCAGGTGACAGTTAGAACCACTGAGCCGTCGTACTATCAGCTGCGACAGCATCGTCAGAGACACTGTCCTCCACTCGTCAGAGTTTGAAGAGCTCGGTGAATCTTTCCCACAATGATCTTAAACTACTGGTTCTTCTTGACAGCTTCTCACAAAATCATCAACTCATCAAACCTCTCAAGTTTTTTCAGGTTTGCAGCCATCAGCTTGGCTCAGCTCCTTGTTGCTCTCGTGGCTCCTCACGTCTCTGAGTTTGTTAGAAATGGTCGCGTAAAATGTTCACAGCTATAAGCACCGAGTTCTGCTTAGTGTTGGAACATTCTGGAACATTTCAGAACATCAAAGGACATCAGAGGACATCAAAGGACATCAAAGGACATCAAAGGACACTCCATTCTAAAGTTTAAACCTAAATGTTTTTATTTGAAACAGAATTAAATTTTGTTCCTAAATCCTAAAATCTGTATTTTCACCTCATTTACAAACTTTTTAATGAATTGCTGACCCTCGCCATGAGCCCTGTAAAGAGTGCCAATAATCATCATCTCTGGATACTATTTAAATACCAACAGCAAATAAAGAAATTTGCACATCATTTGGATAGAAGCGTTTGTGTGGAAAGACAGAATAACTTCTATCCACTGGGCCAACGTCGGCAAGTTGTAAATGTCCTGCATGTGTACAAATCAACTTAAAAATACCAAAAAAGCTAAAACAGGTCAGAAAAATTGGTTGCATGTAAAACTTAAAGGACTTTTTTTAATTTTAGATTTTTTTTAAGTGCAACATTGTGAGGCTGATACTGTCAGAAGCTCTGAGTTGATGATCAGTGTCACCTGTTTCTGTGTGACTCCTCATGGTGATTGCACTATAATTCTATATAATGTGACCGTCTGACCTGTTGATAACTTGCTCATTGAATAAAAACATCTGGAATGTACTGATTTTGCTGAACAGGGTGTAACCGTTGTGTCCAGTCGCATGAGGATCAAGCAGTTTAACACTAACACAAACAGCTGATGTGGGACTGACAGAGATCGTCATGTGATCTGGAACACATTCCCTGTGTAAGAGGTTAAACGACCTACCATGCGTTCGGATGGTCTTTAGAATCATTCACCAATAAGTGGCCTGAATCAGCTGATTCTACCATCATACAGTTTAACTACAAAACCCAGGTGTGACCTGTGGAGGAGCTTCACCTGACACGAGTTTCTCTTCAACATGATTAGTGTGAAACTGAGGAGTCTCTAAAATATTGACAGGATGCTATATTTTGTCATGAATCTCGATTTTTCTGAATCTTTGTCATCACGGTTAATGTGTGAAATTGGACAATTACTGATATATCGTTCATTCATGAGGGTGAATGAATTTGTTTATAACCAACTCACTTTAAAAAAGATACCAGCATGAATACAAGTCTTACCATCAAGTGTTGCTCACTTGAAGTCAAATTCAGTCTCAGTCTGACCCGATCTCTGTATCACATCTGTTTTGATATCAGCACAGTTGGTGTGGTTGGGTGTGTGGCCGGGTGTTTCTTAAGATAAGGACTTTGCCAAATAAATGTAGTATTCAGTGTTGACACTTTACTTAATGTAATGGTTGTTGGTGAGGACTGAATCATTTAGAGTCAGTCTGGCTTATTTTTGTTCTCAGTACAGAAACTCTCTCTCTTCCCTCTGCCAGGATAAACATCAGGAAACAGCTGATCCAGATCGGTCCTTCATTCACTCGTCTTCATCAAATCAAGATGAGAACGTTATTGTTGTTGCTTCTCTTCTGTCACGTTTCATCACCAGGTAAGATCATATTTTAAACCTTTAAACTTCACACTCAGCTCAAATCTTCTGCTCCAGGTTCAGTTTCACTTCCAGTGGAGTAGCAGAAAGTGTGTCTTGCCCAGGGACGCTTCGACATGCAGACCAGGGGAATCAAACCAGCGGCCTTCCAATAAAAAAAAAAACAGCGGCTATCAACACTCGCCCAAGAAAGGACTTATAACAACCCTGACTTATGAAAATTAGCAAAAAGTTCAAACTGCAACAATTTAACTTTTGCAACATTCTGCATCACAAAGACGATGAAACAACCAACAGAGCTCAGTCTATAAAGGCTGACACAACTAAAACCTGTCTGTTACATCCTGGTTCAGAATAAAACATATGTGCATACTTGTTTGAATTAAGAGAGAACCACAATCTCCTTATTTACCGTTAAATCAACCACATACTGCTCAATGAAATCTGGATAAAAATGTATTGATCAATCTGTAGAGTGAACGACCTCCTCAGTCCTTAGACCTTCAAGTCAAGTGAGGAAAAACCTGCTATATTACAATAAACAGTGTGAATTTTAAAGCATTTTATTATTGATTCTTCTTTCTGTCCTTGTTTTTTTTTCTATGAAATCATGAATGATACTAGCAATGTCATATTGAACTAATTTGTGACTGTATTAATAACGATTAAAAAATACTGCATTCATTTTGTGAAGCACTTTTCAAGGTACTCAAAGACACTTTACATGTTAAAAAGCAGAAGATGTTGTTTTGATGATATATCCCTCAGAAACTGGTGTGTCAAAATCGATTGTCTGAAATGTTTTCCCAAATGTGACGAGTGCAAATCTAAACTGTTTTGTCTGTATTTATTGAGCCTCAACCTTTGTTTGTCCTGCAGTGCTACACTCACTGGAATATACCATAACTGCATCAACTGGAATCCCAAACGTCGCAGATATTATGGCAACAGTGCAAGTTGATGAACTTCTGTTGTGTTACTGTGACAGCAACAACAGGATGGAAGTGAAGGAGATTGCTAAATCATTCTTCACAGAGAATCCTGAGCGGTTGGTGTTGTACAGACAGAGATGTTTCCACTCATTGCCAAACACCTTCAAAGACTTGACTCACAGTTTGATGCGTCTCCTCCACCAAACTGGAGGTACAGTATGTAACATGTTACAGCCTGGTTAACTTTTTACTGTTCTGCATCTTAGTTGTAAAGTGACTCAGGGCCTCAAGACACCAATCAGTTCAAACTCTAACATCATTTTACACAGAACCTGAAATAGAGATTACACCCTGGATGAGTCACCAGCTCATTGCAGGACCCTTACTGATGGCAGAGGCTGCCACACAAGGTGCCACTTGCACATCAGGAGCAATTTTGGGCTTCAGTGTCTTGCTCAAGGATACTTTGACACGTGGCTCAGTTCCACCCCAGGGGATCCGGGATTTGAACCAGCGACCTTCTGTTCACTAGTCAACCAGCTCTACCGGTTGCTGAGCTACAGCTGCCTCATTGCTGAAGCTGTTAAACACAAACTAATGATAATAATCTAATTTATGAATGCACACTAAAGAAACAGCAGTCATCACACAATGTACAATGTTTGTAAGATCATCTTTACACTGAATGTTTCATCTGTGAATCAGTGCCAGTAATTACAGTCTCTGTCCATGTCTCAGGTGTCCATGTTTTACAGATGGTGGGAGGCTGTGAGTGGGATGATGAGACTGAGGATGTCGAAGGTTTTGCTCGGTATGGATATGATGGAGAAGACCTCTTGGAATTAGATTGGAATACATTCACATGGAATGCTTTAACACCTGAAGCTGTCATCGCTAAACCGATAATGGAAGCTGATCCATTTTTAAGCGGACACTCTAACCGTACTTTAATTCAGTCTTGCCCAGAATGGTTGAAGAAGTATGTGGAGGAGTTGAAGGACATTCTGCTGAGAACAGGTAGGATCACCTGACCTGATGTAGTTTATTAGACACAGTGATCTTCATATAGGCTGCTCAGACTGAACTGTCATTGTATTATTAATCCAACATGTCTGACATCAGCTTTTTTGTAGTGGTTACATTTGTTTTAGTCCTGACCAATCACAGACATCTTTGGGTGACATCACTCAAAACTTAAACTTAACTGTGGCATCACAGTCTGAGGTTAAATCTAAATGTTAAATCTAAATCTTGATCTAAATGTTAAATCTAAATGTTAAATTGTTAAATGTTAAATAGCTTTAACATTTACATTTAGGCTTAACATTTAACAGTTAGATTTAGATTTAACATTTTTATTTAACATTTATATTTCTATTTAACTTTTAGATTTAATGTTAAGCATTTCTTTATAAATTTAGCATTTAGATTTAAATGTAACATTTATATTTAACATTTAAATTTAAAATTTTGTTTAAATTTGATGTTTATATTTAATATTTAGAATGAACATTTAACATTTAGATTCAGACTTAACATTTAGAATTAACATTTAACATTTAAATTCAGACTTAACATTTAGATTTAACATTTAACAAGAGAAGTAAATATCACAAAGTTCACAAATATTGCAGTAAATCTGGTCAAAAGTAACATTTTAAAATTGACATGTTTTATAAATGTGGTCTGTTGCTAAATGTGGTGAAAAGTGGCTTTTTATTTTAGCATGCTGAACTTTACAATCGGCACCCCACCATCAAAGCTCAGACTGTGATGCCACAGTTAAGTTCAAGTTTAAATTTAAGTTTATTTCATTTATATAGTACTTTTTTAAAACAAAGTTTACAAAGTGCTGTACAGGGTACAATAAACATAAAACATAAATAAAAACAATCATAAAATAGACAAAATAAGACAACTTAAACATACATGTGCAGATATATGCAGAGAATAATTACGGTTCTATTGCAGGGAATGCCAGATGGTAGAGATGGGTTTTGAGAAGTTTTTTGAAACCATTTAGTGATTCAGCTGATCTAACGGAAGAGGGTAGACTGTTCCAGAGGGATGGGCCCTGACAGCAAAAATGCAGTCACCCTTAGATTTTTGGAGATGAATTGTAGTTTTGAGATGGGTCTGTAGTTGTTTGGACCTTCTGAGTCCAAATCTTATTTTTACCTCTCTCTTTGACCTTGTTTCTTTTCCTCTCTCTCCTCTTTACTCTCTCTCTTTCCTCTCCAGAGCTTCCCTCAGTGTCTCTCCTCCAGAAGACTCCCTCCTCTCCAGTCAGCTGCCTCGCTACAGGTTTCTACTCTCACAGAGCCTCACTCTTCTGGAGCAAAGATGGAGAGGAGCTTCATGAGGAGGTGGACCACGGAGAGATCCTCCCCAACCACGATGGAACCTTCCAGATGAGTGTTGACCTGAACCTTTCATCAGTCACACCTGAAGACTGGACCAGGTACGACTGTGTGTTTCAGCTGTCTGGTGTGAACGAGGACATCATCACCAGACTGGAGAAAGATCGGATCAGAACCAACTGGGGTAAGAGTGAGATCAGAGGGTGCTGAAGGGGAGTGCATGGGAATTCATCCTGAAAAAAAAAAACCTAGAAACAATAATCTAATTGAATTTTTTGTTTTGTTTAACCTGCTTCATCTGCACTGGTCTTATTGGGACAGTGGCACTGATAGTGAAGCCCAGTGACACAACCGTCCTCGTCACTGCTGCAGTGGTTCTTGCTCTCATTCTCATCGGTGCTGCTGAATTCATCGTTTACAAAAAGAAGAGAGGTGAGAGAGAACATGATTGATTTCAGTACAAATTAAAGAGAGAAGTGATGAGAAATAAATGTGTAAATCCAGTCAGCACTCAGTCTGAGTGAGTAGAAGAGAGGAATAAAGTGACTAAAGATAATCTGGCATTTACAACTGTGACTGAAATTATTTGTCTTTGATTTCAGCCATCAGCCCTCCATCTGGTAAGTAAAACTTACTTTGGTTCTATTTCAGATGATCTGACTCACACTTCATGTTTTAGATTAAACATGTTTCACATTATGGTGCAGATGAACCTTTTCAACACTGTTTCCTGTATTTATTGTTTAGCAGCTCCTGACAACGGCGTTGAGCTCCCTGAGCGACTGAATCCAGAGCCGTGAATTACAAACACAAGCAGTGACTCTACTGGTGTCACTTTATTTAGCTTTGCAGAACTAAAAGACAGCAATGCTTCTTACACTACAGGTAAAGTTATATTAAAAGGACTGAGTGGAAAGGTGGACTGTCCTATGTTCTATGGCTCTGATTGGTTGTTTTATTAATTGTTGTTTTCTGTTGAATTCATACTCATACTCAAAACAATCAGTGGACAGCGTGTGACCAGACTTAGTTCAAAAACAAAACATGTCAGAATCATAAACTTGTGTTTGTTTCTTTCTACAGTCTAACTAAAAAATCAAATAAACTTGTTGAGGAGGAAAACAGAGCGATGCTGATTTCAAGGTTAGCCTCCAAAAATATGTTATTGCTGCACCACTCTATAGATGGGAAAATATGGAGTTTGGTCTATCATGGAGCCTATGGTAACTCTGAGCATAGTTAGCTCCCAGACAAGGTTAGCTTAGCTTAACATGAACACCCCTGCTGGAGAAACCAGCAAGACCAACATATGTTGTGTTTTGGTGCTGGTATGCTGGTGACCAGCATGGGATGTGTCCACATCTTATTTCATATTGCAGAGTATGAGGAGGAGTGAAGTTGGCTGTGAAAGCCCAATAGAGGACACAGAGCCAGTGAGGTTGTCACAGTACACCAAGTTTATTCAACACAAGCATCAAAACTACAAGATTTTGGGATCACGGTCGGGTTTGGGAGCCACTGGATTTCATCTCTGCTTTTCGCGGATGATGTGGTCTTGTTGGCTCCTTCGAGCCAGGACCTCCAGCATGTCCTGGGACAGTTTGCAGCTGAGTGCGAAGCAGCTGGGATGAGAATCAGCACCTCCAAATCCGAGGCCATAGTTTCTCGACCGGAAAAAGGTGGCTTGCTCCCTCCAGGTTGGGGGAGAGCTACTGCCTCAGGTGGAGGAGTTTAAGTATCTTGGGGTCTTGTTCACGAGTGAGGGAAAGGTGGAGTGTGAGATTGACAGGCGGATGGGTGCAGCGGCCAAAGTAATGAGGTCCTTGTATCGATCTGTCGTGGTGAAGAGAGAGCTGATCGGAAAGGCTCAATCTACGATCCCACCCTCACTTATGGTCATGAACTTTGGGTCATGACCGAAAGAATAAGATCCCGGATACAAGCGGCCGAAATGAGTTTCCTCCGCAGGGTGGCAGGGCGCTCCCTTAGAGATAGTGTGAGGAGCTCTGTCACCCGGGAGGAGCTCGGAGTAGAGCTGCTGCTCCTCCACATCGAGAGGAGCCAGCTGAGGTGGCTCGGGCATCTATATTGGATTCCCCCTGGACGCCTTCCTCAGGAGGTGTTCCTGGCATGCCCCACTGGGACGAGACCCCGAGGAAGACCCAGGATATGCTGGAGTGTCGCTCGGCTGGCCTGGGAACGCCTTGGGATCCTCCCGGAGGAGCTAGGGGAAGTGTCCGGGATGAGGGAAGTCTGGGTGTCCCTGCTCAGGCAGCTGCCCCTGCGACCCAGCCCTGGATAATCGGAAGAAAATAGATGGATGGATAGATTTTGAGCATACATTTGTTAAAATCCAAAAAGATAAGCCGGGATTGCTGGGATGCTGGTGACCAGCTTCACCAACAAGACTCTGCCGGTAGGCCAACATAATTACTGGGACTTTACTGGTGGGCCAGCTTCATCATGCTGGTCCACCAGCTAAACCAGCACCAAACCAGCACTAACCAGCATAGGGCCACCTATAGGGACTGTGACACCTGTTATGCTATTTCTTACAGCTGTTAGAATATAAAATTTCAGTATAATATAACTATAACTAAAGTATAACTAAAGGGATTACTGAGTTGCTCATCTTCATCGTACTCGATGACCAAGCGTTATCAGTGATGTCGCAGCCTGATTTAACACTTGCAGCCACGGTATAGTTTACCATCCAGGAGATACTTATCAGACTGCGCTACCTGAACTATACAACTGAGTGTCAGCCAAGTTAGCTGAGAAGTTAAAAGGAGTTCCCGCCCTGAGCTTTACTACAGATATTTGGACTTCAGTTGGCTGCCCGATGTCGCTGATAAGCCTCACAGTGCTGGGTTGACTCAGATACACATGGCCTCTGTAGTGCAGTGCCTTAGGTAAAACAGTGCAGGGGTTCACACAACCAAGCAACAATCGCAGCCTCCATTACAGAGATGTTAAATCACTGGGACATCCCTCTGAAAAAAGTGCACGTCATTCTACGGTACAATGCAAGTAATATGAAGGCTGTGATGGAAGACATGGCAGTTTCTAATCTGGGCTAATGTCACAACGCAGCGTTAGTGATGCATTAGCAAACAGCATGAAGATCATAGCACATTTCAAGCATTCACAACTCGCACAGTCTCTCTTGGAAGACCTGCAGCATGAAATGCAAGCTGTAGGAACCACGACCACCCCAGCTCGCCTCGTTCAAGATGTTCAAACAAGATGGGACAGCTCGTACCATATGATCAAGGGCCTTCTGAAAGAGAAGCAACCTCTCTGTGCAGATGCTGCCGACCACAACTTGCCGGCAACACTGTCAGCCAACGTGTGGGGTTTGCTGGAAATAAAAGCAGTGACGGTGCTGGAGCCCTTCGAGGAGCAAACCAGGAAAATCAGCTCAGCGACCACCGCTGGAGCTGACGTAATCCCAACCATCACAGGACTGCTCGCCGAGGAGAACAGTACTGACAGCAAAACATCAAAACTACGAAAAGCACACTCCTCCAAGCTGTCAGCAGGCGATTCAGCAGTATTGAAAGTGAAGCACTCTACGCTGTCGCTGATGTGGACGCTAGGATAGGTGAGGCATATTTTTATTAATGTCCTATTTATTAATGTTGGCCAAGTTTTAAACTGAAAGTTAAATCCTGCTTAACCAAAACTACATGTTGATTGATTGTTAATGTGGCCAACAATGAATTGGATAAGGGGGGAGGTGTGTGTGTGTGTGTGTGTGTGTGTGCGCATGCATGCAGGCCGGGTTCTTGCAGCAGCAACAAGTAAGTTGTTCTCCTCCAAGCACAAGTAAGAGCAGCTTCAGCTGTCTGTACAACAGAATTCTGGAGGAGCATAATGAACCTGCAGGAGGTACCCAGGCAGTTGTTATCCACATGCAAAGTATTTGAAAGAACCAAGGATGGGTGAGAAAGACAGCCCTTTCCAGTACTGGGCAAACAACCATGCTCGCTTTCCTCTCCTTGCTGCTGTTGTGGTGAAGTTCCTGAGCGCTCCTTCAGCCAGTGTGGAAAGCGAAAGACTGTTTAGCACGGCATCCAATATCATGGATGAAAAGAGGAATCGTCTGACAGCAGAGAGAGCAGAAATGCTCGTATTCCCCAAAAAGAACCTGCCAATGTTTAAGTGAGATTTGTTAAACACCACATCACTCCCTCAGTGTTAACTTTTTGAGGAGTTATTTACTTTTTATTGTTTTCTTTTGAAGAATAGTTGCAGACTCTGGCGTTAAGCTTAGTCCAGGACACCTTCGGTGCCAAACCTCCTGCTGTACTTGATTTGTGCTGTTCAGATGCACACTGTATTACAGATAGTGTGTGTGTAAGATGTTTACACTTATTGCACTTTTCTTTTATTGCAAATATTTGACATTTTTGCATTTGATTAAATATTGACAATCGATTTGAAACCCTTACAGTTTTATATTTGTTTCCAGGATGGGATTTTTCATGTTAACATGTTTCCTGTTTTTCTGACTTCCTTTTCTGACCTCAAGTTGCCTTTTGGGACATACACGCATACGTATCATACTTGCCTGTAGAGAGGAGTTTATTTCAGCCTCATGTACAATCAACAATGATGATAATAGTAATATAAAGCAAACAGAGCTCTGGTATCCGATTATTGTATCATTACCGGCAGATATCCACATTCAGATATCAGGATCAGATCAAAAGTGAAAGACCGTGGATCGGTGCATCCCGACATTAAATGTGTTAAGTTGTCCTTCATGAAGTTGAATTGCCATCAAATACAAACACCTCTATCCATATCTATATACACCTCTGAAATGAAATGATTTGAGTAAAAGGACTTCAGTTTATTTTGAGTTTAGTAAAGACCAAAGAAGGAAAACCTGTTGAAGAACTTTTACTCCTGTCTAAACCTCTCATCCCCACTGGGGGGAGCTAAAGACACAGTGATGGAAGGAAGGAGGTGTGTTATCCAAACAGAAAACACCTCCTGCCTTTATTCACAACATGAAGACTCAACTCCACTGTTATGTGGATCAAATATTCTTCTCATCAGAAGTTGAATAGCTTCGTCCTCTTGCTTCTCTCGAGCCACTTTGCATTTTCAGGTAAGATAACTTTCCTTGAATTACTTCCTGAAAGCAGTTTATGAAACACAGAACAGTTCAGCAGTAAACTAGTGACCTGAAGATGGAGGCTGACTGTCTTCATATTTCAAATCAACCAGTCTGTCCAGCTCAGGGTTCAGTTAATATGAAAATGAATTAGGTTGTTCCTCTATAGTTTCTAAATAAATTTGATTGATGTTTAACTTTTGGAACAAGCACAGATCAAAGTCTATTGTCAGGAACATTCTGTAGTCCTGTATTACTGTGCTGTGTTACTGGAGGCTGCATGTTGTCAGTGTGGGGTGAAACATGGGAGACAGACTTCAGGAGCCTACAGGCCATGAAATAATGCCAAGATATTTTTAGGCTGTGCTGTTGTGCTCCATGCAACATCAATATTGATGTTGGGGTTAATAGTGGCTATCAATAATAATTAATGATTATCATAGTCCATGAGCCAGGGCCCCAAATTTGGGCAATCGCTATCATCCGGGGGGACAAAGTCTCATAGTGATTTTTGGCGAGTTATACACCCCTAGTACTCGAAAAATCATGATAGCAGTGCAGGGGTGGTAGTGAAATCACTTTTTTTTCAGCTCATTAAGTTACAAACCACCTAAGATAAATTCTGTTTTTGAAATCTGGTGTATATCTGGTTTACATTCATGGTAGGAGTATTGTCAATATTCTATAATATGGTGCTTGGTATCATTGGAATGATATTTTTTTTACATTGAATAGATATTTAAGAGACTCATGGTGATGAATAAAATATCATTAGATCTCATGCAGAGATTATTAGATGGTCTTTAGGATCATTCACCAAAAAGTGGCTCTATTCACCTGATTCTACCATCACACAGTTTCACCACAAAGCCCAGTTGTGACCTGTGGAGGAGCTGAGGAGTCCCTAAAATGTTGACAGTAGGCTGTTTTTTGCCGTAAATTTCTATTTTCTATTTCTATCTTTGTCTTTATCATCATAGTTAGACAGTTATTGATGTATGGCTCATTCATGAGGGTGATTTATAGCTAATTCAGTTACCAGCAGATACCCGCATGAATTTACATATAACTTGTATCAGACATTCTGTTAATGCAACCTGGAAACTGTGATTTTTTGCTCTTTTCTGTACACGCGACATCTATTGCATTTCTGTCCATCCTGGAAGAGGGATCCCGCCTCTGTGGCTCTTCCTGAGGTTTCTTCCATTGTTTTGTTTTTTTTACCTCGTAAAGAGTTTTTTATTTTTCCCATCAGCATGTGAAGTTTTTCCTCACTCGAATCGAGGGTCTAAGGACAGAGGATGTTGTTCACTGTACAAATTGTAAAGCCCATTGACCCATTGAGACAATGTGATTGTGATTTTGGGCTATATAAATGAAACTGATTTGATTTGATTTGATTTGAATGCAAGTCTTACTATCAGATGTTGCACACTTGAGCTCAGAGACAGGCTAAGAAAAACAAACTCTTTCACTGACCCAATCTCTGACTCAAAGCTGTTTTGATATATTTGTTTGAAATCACTGTAGTTATGTGAAAAAGGAAGAAAGTGAGAGAGTTTACTGGGTTCTGTGGTCGGGTCTGTTTTAAGGTAAGGACATTGCAGAATGAACAGTATTATTCACTCTGTCTTCTCCCTTTGCCAGGGTAAAATAACAGGAAACAGCTGATCCAGCTCAGTCCTTCACTCACTCGTCTTTATCAAATCAAGATGAGAACGTTATTGTTGTTGCTTCTCTTCTGTCACGTTTCATCACCAGGTAAGATCATATTTTAAACCTTTAAACTCTTTAAAATTCACCGTCCACTCAACTCTTTTAAACCAAGATTAATTCAACTTTTGGTTAAACTTGATCAGACTGTTTTAATTGAATCATTCTGACTTCATCATATTTCTGAGAGGTGATGATGAGTGTGTTCATACTGAATGGAGGCTGTTTCTTCTGCACATTACATTTAAAACTTCTGCAGTTTGTTTCATATCATGTTCATATTTCCACTGAGCATCATATTTATGATTTGTGTTATTTATAAGCTCCTTTGTTTGTCCTGCAGTGCTACACTCCCTTAAGTTTTTCATTACTGCATCAACTGGAATCCCAAACCTGCCAGAGGTTGTGCTGACAGTAGAAGTTGATGAAATTATGACTGTGTACTGTGACAACAGAACACTGGATGTAAAGGACATTGTTAAATCATTCTTCATAAAGTATCCTGAGCGGTTGGAGTGGTACAGACAAAGATGTTTCAATTTTTTTCCAAACTTCTTCAAATCCTTCACTCACAGTTTGATGCGTCTCTACAACCAAACTGGAGGTACAGTATGTAACATGTTACAGCCTGTTTAACTTTTTACTGTTCTGCATCTTAGTTGTAAAGTGACTCAGGGCCTCAAGACACCAATCAGTTCAAACTCTAACATCATTTTATCATTTTTAATTTTAACACAAACTACTGATAATAATCTGATTTGTGATCAAACTAATATTCATGTCTAAAACAACAATGTATAAATCAGTGTTAATTACAGTCTCTGTCTCTGTCTCAGGTGTCCATGTTTTACAGAGAGTGAGTGGCTGTGAGTGGGATGATGAGACTGGAGTGGTCAAAGGTTTCTCTCAGTTTGCTTATGATGGAGAAGACCTTTTGAAATTGGATTTGAATACATTGACATGGATCGCTCTAAGACCTGAGGCTGTCATCGCCAAACCGATATGGGACGCTGATAAAGTTATGAGAGAACACTATAAGACTGCTTTTACTCAGATTTATCCACAGCGGCTGGAGACCTATGTGAAATATGGGAGGAGCGTTCTGCAGAGAACAGGTAGGATCACCTAACCTGATGTAGTTTATTAGACACAGTGATCTTCATATAGGCTGCTCAGACTGAACTGTCATTGTATTATTAATCCAACATGTCTGACATCAGCTTTTTTGTAGTGGTTACATTTGTTTTAGTCCTGACCAATCACAGACATCTTTGGGTGACATCACTCACCATCAAAGCTCAGACTGTGATGTCACAGTTAGTTTAAGGAAAGTGATTTTACAGTTTCAGTGTTTCACAATAGAAATAGTTCCACTGAACATTGACACTGTGATTGACGACCTGACTGTGAATCATAAGAACTGACAGACATTGTTCTTCTCTGACTGTAGTGAGTCTTTAGTGGTGGTGTAGTTCCCTCCTCTGTCTGTATACACATCATGTGGAGGCTGTGTAGCAGATGTGTTGTTATGTACCCTGTCATTATTACACTGTGGTCTGGATACATGGAGCACATCACTTGGCCACCATCAACACTGTCCTCCCGCTTTTTAAAAATCAATATTTAGTCGGCCGACACTATTACAAACTGTCACAAGCTCATGACATGATTCACATCATGCTGCTGGTTTCACACTATTCACCTAATCAACAGTTTGCAGCAGTGATGTGCCAACAAACATAGTGTTGTAAAAGAAAATAGTGCAGATGTTTCTTATGGAACAAAATGCATCCAATACATTTGTTCAACAGTTGCTTGAAAGCACTTTCACACCTTCTGTTATTGATTCCAAATGTAATTTCTTCATCTTTCTTTGACCTTGTTTCTTTTCCTCTCTCTCCTCTTTAATCTCTCTCTCTTCTCTCCAGAGCTTCCCTCAGTGTCTCTCCTCCAGAAGACTCCCTCCTCTCCAGTCAGCTGCCTCGCTACAGGTTTCTACCCTCACAGAGCCTCACTCGTCTGGAGGAAAGATGGAGAGGAGCTTCATGAGGAGGTGGACCACGGAGAGATCCTCCCCAACCACGATGGAACCTTCCAGATGAGTGTTAACCTGAACCTTTCATCAGTCACACCTGAAGACTGGACCAGGTACGACTGTGTGTTTCAGCTCTCTGGTGTGAAGGAGGAAATCATCACCAGACTGGAGAAAGATCGGATCAGAACCAACTGGGGTAAGAGTGAGATCAGAGGGTGCTGAAGGGGAGTGCATGGGAACAACAACAAAAACAGTAATAATAATCTATTGTTGTATTCAACAGTGAAGCCCAGTAACATGACCGTCCTCGTCACTGCTGCAGTGGTTGTTCTTGCTCTCATTCTCATCAGTGCTGCTGGATTCATCGTTTACAAAAAGATGAAAGGTGAGAAAGAAGATTTCAGAACTTTGATTTAAGTCTTTAAGTTTCAGTTGAAAAACTGAAATAAGCATCAGCATCATCATTTCACAATTAGAAGCACCAGTAAACTCTGTAAGGCTCAGAGCCTGTGAGTCATGATAATATCACTACTGAGAAGATGCTGAAGAGGAGTAATAAGAAAATAAACTGCTGACCATCTTGCAATGGTGTCAGAGCTCTTCTTCAGTTTCTCTTCAAATCTCATGGCTCATGATTTGATGTCTTTGTGTTGTGTCTTGTTTTGTCTCACGTCTTGTTTCTTTGCCCTCTTGTGTCTCCTCTGTCTTTTCCCCTTCCTCCTTGCATGTTTGTCTCCCTCTGTCTGTCAGTATTGTTTCCTTCATGCTTTCTCCTCTGTCTCTTCCCCTCATTATCTCACTTGTCCTCCTCCCTAATCTCTCCCCACCTGTTCCTCGTTCCCTAATCAGCGTGTCTGTGTACTTAAGCCTTGGTTCCCCATATACTTGTTTTCAGTTCATTGCTGGTGTTTGTGTGATGTCTCCCTCGAGTTCCTTGTGTTTCTGCTTGTGTCTCTGGTTTTGGATTTTGATTTCTGTGTTTTTCTTTGTTTCATTTGCTACTTTACCTTTTTCCCTTTTTCCTAGTTTGTATAACCAGGTCCCTTGGTTTGATGCATTCAGCTGTTTGTTAATGAAAAACTCACCTTTTGCTCCTCTTTATCCTGCCTCTTGTGAGTCTGCTTTTAGGTCCACCTTCCATTTCCCTCAACCCCTGATATTATATCAGTTTTTTTCTGATGGAGGGAATTTTGTTTGCCCTGTAGATTTCCTTGTTGGCCTGTTTGACTGCTTGCTCCTTTTGGACATAATTTCTCAACTGCCATGCTGACGAGGATTGTCGCTGAATTCCATAGAAACTTTACCACATCCTCATCAGCGGTTGCTTTCCGGCCCTATGCCCACTTCCTCATCACACTTCTGCCACTCAGCACATTCTTGCACGCTCTGGGCCGTGTGATCCTTTTTTTTTTTCATTTGACTGTAAATAGAACAACTAGTAGTTAGAGTAACATGATGGTGCATACAGTTGCAGCAGCTGGAGACTCATTCAAAGTGTTACTTATTCAGCTGTTGTTCTGAGACACATATTGCAGAAATACATTGATTATCATTGGCAGCAGACTTTGAGACAAACACTGCCCATATCATCTTTCAATCATCCAACCTGACCAGGCCTCATGCCCCAGGGAGGAAGAGAGTCAGAATAAGAGCTGTGCTCATCCATCTTGGTCTGGCTGCTCCTGGGTAATGTCTGTCTCTAAGGGAGTGCCCCGCCACCCTGCGGAGGAAAATCATTTCGGCCGCTTGTATCCGGGATCTGATTCTTTCAGTCATGACCCAAAGTTCATGACCATAAGTGAGGGTGGGAACGTAGACTGACCGGTAAATTGAGAGCTTCGCCTTTCGGCTCAGCTCTCTCTTCACCACGACAGACCGATACAAGGATTGCATTACTGCGGCCGCTGCACCAATCCGCCTGTCAGTCTCACGCTCCATCCTTCCCTCACTCGTGAACAAGACCCCAAGATACTTGAACTCCTCCACTTGAGGCAAGAACTCTCCCCCAACCTGGAGGGAGCAAGCCACCCTTTTCCGGTCGACAACCATGGCCTCAGACTTGGAGGTGCTGATTCTCATCCCATCTGCTTTGCACTCAGCTGCAAACTTCCCCAGAACATGCTGGAGGTCCTGGCTCGAAGGAGCCAAGGAGACCACATCATCCGCAAAGAGATGAAATCAAGTGGCTCCTGAACTGGACCCCCTCCGGCCCCTGACTGCGCCTAGAAATTCTGTCCATAAAAATAATGAACAGAACCGGTGCCAAAGGGCAGCCCTGCCGGAGTAAAACATGCACCATGAACAGGTCTGACTTACTGCCGGCAATGCGAACCAGACTCCTGCTCCGGTCGTACAGGGACCGTACAGCCCTTAGCAGAGGGCCTCCGACCCCGTACTGCCGGAGCACCTCCCACAGAATGCCATGAGGGACACGGTTGAATGCCTTCTCCAAGTCTACAAAACACATGTGGACTGGTTGGGCAAACTCCCATGAACCCTCAAGCACCCTGCGGAGGGTATGGAGCTGGTCCAGTGTTCCACGGCCAGGGCGAAAACCGCATTGTTCCTCCTGAATCCGAGGTTCGACTATCGGCCGAATTCTCCTCTCCAGTACCCTGGAGTACACTTTCCCAGGGAGGCTGAGGAGTGTGATCCCCCGATAGTTGGAACACACCCTCCGGTCCCCCTTTTTAAATAGAGGGACCACCATCCCGATCTGCCAGTCCAGAGGCACTGTCCCCGACTGCCACACGATGCTGCAGAGACGTGTCAGCCAAGACAGCCCCACCACATCCAGAGACTTGAGGTACTCAGGGTGGATCTCATCCACCCCCGGTGCTTTGCCACCGAGGAGCTTCCCAACTACCTCAGTGACTTCGGCCCAGGTGATGAATGAATCCACCTCCGAGTCCCCAGCCCCTGCTTCCTCTATGGAAGGTGTGTCAGTGGGATTGAGGAGATCCTCGAGGTATTCCTTCCACCGCCCAGCGATATCCGCAGTTGAGGTCAACAGCTCCCCACCCCCACTGTAAACAGTGTTGGTGGAGAACTGCTTCCCCCTTCTGAGGCGCTGGTGCCAGAATTTCCTCGAGGCTGACCGGTAGTCCTCCTCCATGGCCTCCCCGAACTTTTCCCAGATCTGAGTTTTTGCTTCCGCGACCGCCTGTGCCGCAGCGCACTTGGCCTGCGGGTACCCGTCAGCTGCCCTAGGAGTTCCCCGAGCCAGCCATGCTTGATAGGACTCCTTCTTCAGCTTGACAGCAACCCTTACTTCTGGGTTCTGGGATTGCCACCACGACAGGCACCGGAGACCTTATGGCCACAGCTCCGAACAGCCGCGTCAATGATGGAAGTGGAGAACATGGTCCATTCGGACTCAATGTCCCCAGCCTCCCTCAGGATCTGGTCAAAGCTCTCCCGGAGGTGGGAGTTGAAGACCTCCCTGACAGAGGGTTCCGCCAGATGTTCCCAGCAGACCTTCATAATACGTTTGGGTCTGCAGAGTCTGTCCAGGTTCTCCCCTGCCAGCACTCTCCAGTACCCCTCCCAGGGCCACCAAGAAGACCGGGTACTCTACACTGTTGTTCGGCCCGTAAGCCGACACAACAGTGAGAGACCTACCCCTGGCCCAAAGGCGCAGGGAAATGATCCTCTCGTTCACTGGGGAAAACTCCAACACGTGGCGGCTGAGCTGAGGAGCTATAAGCAAGCCCACACCTCTCACCGCAGGCAACTCCAGAGTGGAAGAGAGTCCAGCCTCTCTCAAGGAGTTGGGTTCCAGAGCCCAGGCTGTGCGTGGAGGTGAGCCCTACTATCTCTAGCTGGTACCGCTCAACCTCCCACACTAGCTCAGGCTCTTTCCCCCCCAGCGAGGTGACATTCCATGTCCCCATGGCCAGAGTCACCGTCCGGGTATTGGGTAGCCAGGGCCCCTGCCCATGACCGCCACCCAAATCACTAAGCACCGGCCCCTTTTGAACCCTCCTGCGGGTGGTGAACCTACTGGAGCGTGGGCCCACGTTGCTCTTTCGGGCTGAGCCTGGCCAGGTCCCATGGGCTAAGACCCGGCCACCAGGCACTCGCCTGCGAGCCCCAACCCCAGGCCTGGCTCCGGGGTGGGGCCCCGGTAATGCCATTCCGACGTGACGGCGACGTGAACGTCCTTGTTATTCTTCTTATCATCGGGGCCGGTGGAACCGCTCTTAGTCTGACCTGTCACCTAGGACCTGTTTGCCTTGCCTTAAGCCCCAGACAACATAGCTCCTAGGATCATTCGGGTACTCAAACCCCTCCACCATGATAAGGTGGTGGTTCAGTGGAGGAGTCCTAATAATCCAGTCCTAAAAAAAAAATTAAATCCCCTTCAGTAGAAAATGAATTTTACTTATTTATAATCATAAAGACGACATCATCAAAGACAGGTTACATCACTGCTGCTGTTTAAGCTGCTGCAGGCTGCAAATGTCAGCAAAATGTAGTTGTTCCTTAAAGGCATGTCAATGCAGGACAAGTGGACTAAAAGTGTGTTTGTCCTTACAGCTCCTGACAACAGCTCTCAGCTCTCTGGGAAACTGAAGATTACACAACATCAAAGAAGACTTCAAATGAGACACAATCATGAAACACAGTTTGTCAGCCGAGCTCCAAAAATTAAATTCTAAATGGTTGAATGGCTTTTTACATGTTTTAAGGAAATACATTTATGACATTTTTAATGTGTTTGGAGGAAAATGGCTGAATTTGCTTTACACAGACTTTAATGTTAATACTCTAAATAATCAATACAGGTAGATAGGTACATGGTAATATGTGATGTCACGTTATTTCCCCCATCAGAGCTCTGCCCACTTCAAACATGCAGCACCTGGTTCTGGAGAAACATAGTTGATTGTTGAGTCTCATTCCCAGGTCATCAAATACCAGAGCTTTGGGTCGGGCAGCTGTGAAACTCTCAGCCTCCATTTCATACATGTCTTTGCTGCCATCTAACGGCTGTTTAGTGGTTATACAAAGTATTACAAACTGGGCTGTGACTCTTGTATTGTGTAGCCTGATTCCTTGTCAAGTGGATAAAATAAATATCTCACACACACTGGGTACTTTAAGGAATCCAGGTTTGACTGGTTCTGTCCAAACTGAAACCTTTTGTAGAATGTATGTGCTCTGTGGTGTTTCTGTCTGCTTTGGTTCAGTTGAAGTCAGAGGATCCGTTTGGATCCTTATGTATCAAACCAGCAGTGTGACATTAATGTGGAAGTTCTCAGGTCCAATTCATGTCACAGTAACTACAGACACAGAGAGGATTTACATGTATTTACATAAAGAGCTTTTTATTAAAAAAATAAACATCAGTACAAAAGAAATGAAGGAGTGCAAGTGAATCAGACTTTACATGCATTCAGTATTTACAGAAATTCAACACAGAAGAAACAGAAAATGTGAATTTGCTTTCAACTTCTTGTAGTTAATCAAAATAATAATATTCTAATTCTGATGTTTCTGTAGCCAAATTTAAAAGAATATTGTATTGATGCACTGAGAGTTTGAAGAGAAAAGACATCCTGAAATAACTTAAAATATTGTAAATCTTACAAAAGATATTGCATAGAAATGATTTGTCCTCATCATAAACCAGATTTAACATATGTGTTTGTGATTTCAACACAAGCTGCTGTCACAGATTCAATAAATACAGAAACAAAATAAAGTTACCAAAACATCAGTAACAAAGTATTTGGATTATTCTGAGTCAACGTTTGTTTTGTACATTGTTATCTATGATTTGAACACCAGAAAATTGAATGTGCTTTAAACTGAATTAAAGCAGCTGCAGAGGAGTGAATACTTTAGTTTTCTTGTCGTTGTATCTGTTGTTCCTCATGACGTCTCTGTGAGCAGGACGGTGTGTTTGTCAGTCGTGTTTCTGGATTCAGTCTGTTGACGGCAGCTGAAAGGTCAGAAACTTTCTGTTAGTTCTCTTTTCCTGCACAGAACCATCTCAGCTGTCAGCAGGGCTGGACAGGGAACTAAACTGGGAATCTGATGAACCAACTTAGAAACGATGCAACATGTTTGTCCTTCATCAAACTGCTAATTAAAAACAAACACAATCTGCTCATTTGTGCATCAATTTGTTTGAAACACACAACAGACGTCACTTTGACTGTCTGACCCGAGCACGACTATTGTTGGATTCACTGAATCCACAATCAATAGATCAACCTCGACATACAGAAATACATATGTGGTGTGTTA
>JARJLU010014985.1:0-10000 GCA_030272975.1 Sparidentex hasta
TCTGTCTCTCTCTCTCTGTCTCTCTCTCTCTCTCTCTGTCTCTCTCTCTGTCTCTCTCTCTCTGTCTCTCTCTCTCTCTCTCTCTCTCTCTCTGTCTCTCTGTCTCTCTCTCTGTCTCTCTCTCTCTCTCTCTCTCTCTCTCTCTCTCTGTCTCTCTCTCTCTCTCTCTCTCTCTCTCTCTCTCTCTCTCTGGTGGAGAGACATTGTGAGGTTACAGGCTGACACAGATTGCTGCTGATGAATTAATAAAAGGGACTGAAGGCTCTAAGTGGACCCGACCCACTGGCCTACTTATCACAGAGGCCGAGGTGTCGCACAGACCAGCAGGGCTGAGGCTGTCGGTGAGGCTGCAGGGTGCTGAGGGCCGACCCGTGTCACGCTCTACTGGTTCTACTGGTTCTTTAGATGTTCTACAGGTGATTCAAGCGGTTTTAGAAGCCCACCGTGAGGTTCTGGTGGTTAACAAAGAGGTTTTAGAGGTCTGTTTGGAGGTTCTCGTGGTTCTAAAGAGGTTCTGGCAGTAGGAGGTTTCCCTCTGACCCTCAGTCTGGCTGTTCTGATGAGATCAGTGCACACAGACACTGCGGCCCGTCACTGTGGTGTCCAGGAGTTCTGCTGCAGGAGGATGAGCCTCCCTGATAACACCGACACATCACACTGCAATAACACTCAGCCTGATAGCAGACGTGTGTGTGTGTGTGTGTGTGTGTGTGTGTGTGTGTGTGTGTGTGGGAGGAACATCGATTTGACTCCAACACAACCCCTCATTTCCCATGACCTCCGGGCCTCGCTGCCTCCGCTCTGGAGGTCCGACAGCCGGAGAGGAGCTCTGATAATCATTTGAACGCAGGAAGTTTCTCCTCACAGACGAGATTACAAGTCGCTCCGATCTGCTGATGTCAGAGTCGTGATGAAACTTTCACCTCCCGTCCAGTTTTAACCCTCAAAGTTCTGTTGTGTGTTTGTTGTGTCTGAGTCCCGTCATCAGACTGCTGCCTGCTGACCCCTCCTCTTCCTCTTCCTCCTCCTCCTCCTCCTCCTCCTCCTCCTCCTCCTCCTCTTCCTCCTCCTCTTCCTCCTCCTCCTCCTTCTCCTCCTCCTCCTCTTCCTCCTCCTCCTCCTCCTCCTCACTCCACTGACTGGACTCAGATTGGTTTCCTTGTTACTGTCAGCTGAGGTGCAGCTCATGCTGTTGACCCGGCGGGTCGACACGGTTGCTAGACGACTGTCAACCGAAACAGATGCTGACGAGTAGACGACAACAAAGACTTGACTTGTTGGATTTTAGACGCTCGTCTCGAGGTTCTAGTGGTTATTAAAGAAGTTTCAGGTGCTCGTCGTGTTTGATTTGTGTGAAGATGTTTTCACTCCTGATCCCGCTACACCTGAAGGCACCACCTGTTCAGAGCGTTTGATTGACAGGTGTGTCTTTTCTCTCCTGTCTCCTACAGATGCCTTCGTGAACAGTCAGGAGTGGACGCTGAGTCGATCGGTACCAGAACTGAAAGTGGTGAGTGGAAAAGACCTGAATCAGAAATGAGGAGGCAGAAATTTTTAAATGACCCCAAACATTTGAAAAGAATAAAGACTGACTGATCCCTCTCTCCCAGGGCATTGTGGGTAACCTGGCCAGTGGTAAGTCGGCGCTGGTCCACAGGTACCTGACAGGAACGTACGTGCAGGAGGAGTCACCTGAAGGTAAGAACACCTGGTCTCCTGTCTCCTTCTCTGTCTCCTTCTCTGTCTCCTTCTCTGTCTCCTTCTCTGTCTGTCTCTCTGATCTGGCTGGATCTGAGCTCCACATCACAGCCTCCTCCTCCTCCTCCTCCTCCTCCTCCTCCTCCTCCTCCTCCTCTTCTTTCCAGGATTAGATCCATGAAATAAATAAATAAATAATAAATAAATAAAAGATAAGTAGATTAAATTCTCTTTTTAAAAAAGAAACGAGGAGAAAATAATAAACTGGAGCGGGATTAAAAACGCCGGCAGGCAAAATGAGACGTTTAACGACCTCCGTCTCCAGCACGCTACATCGCCCGGCGCTCCAGTCGACTCCGTTCATCCCGACTGCGCCTCAGAGTTTCTGTCCTTCCTCTCGACTCGTCCGTCTGCTCTGAATCACAGGCACAGATTTGACCATCAGAGCAGAAATAAAGACGCAGACAGCTGAGAGAGTCACGCACAGACCTGAAGCTCAGACACTCGTCTCTCCTCCTCTGAAGACGTGACGCTGGTGATTCCTGCTTCCATTAAAACTAAATTAGGCATCTTTTTTTTTCAGTTCACAGCTGAGATTTGATTTAAAACAGCTGCAATAAACTGGAATTATCCTTAAAAAAAAAAACATAATATTCTCCCACAGTAACAAATAAAGCCGCCGCAGTCAGAAGCGCGGATGAAACTTTAATGCTGGTTATTCTCCATCCTCCTCCAGAGCTCCTGAATGTTTCATCTCGTCCTTTGTGGACAAATAAGAAGCTAACTGTGGTTTCCTGCAGAGCCCCGCGGAGACGGCCATATTCCTCATCCAATATTAAAGCTGCCGGGCTGCCAGCTCCCCCACACGCTGTACAGTAACGCTGCCTCCTCAGGCAAAGACCCACTTCTGCTAAACCCAGAAATACTTTAATATTTCACTGCCGGAGCTTCTTACTCTCGGAGGAAGCTTCCTCATGGATCCTGAGCCACTTCACATCAGACCGCAGAGAGTAAAACTGTCCGACTGTAGACGTCAACATCAGATTTGTCTTCTGTCAAAGATCGCAGCAAGAACAGGACTTTTATTGTGAAAGGGTTCATCAGTACAGTCGACCTCCTTCTTTCAAGACGCTCAAAGATTTATACTTTTATTTTGACAGTCAGAAGATGTTTTAATTTCTTATTTTTGATAGTTATATTTATTTTGTAATGTATTGAATTAGATATATAGAGTTTAATGTCTTTGACAGTTGTTGTGTCAGTAGCATCAGGCTAACTTCTTTAGATGTGATGTAAGCTAACTCTGACTGTGGTTCTGGTCCAGTGATGTCGTACCCGTGTTCTCTGCAGGCACCGCGGGCTCAGAATAAGATGGATACTGAATTCACAAAGCTTTTAACAGCTTTTATTTCTGACCTTTTTAAAAAAATCTCCTGTTATATCAGAATTTATTGTGTCTTCTTCAGACTTTTCTATAAATCAGCTCACTGGAGTCCAGAACCTGCTGGTTCTGTCTCAGTTCTGGACTCTGACAGATATATTTAACCCCTCGCTGCTGAGCTGCAGCTAATTAACCCCTCTTGACCTCGCCGTGTGTTTAAACCCTTTAAAACCATCAAACGTCGTTTTTTTGTTTGGGATGAAAACGTTGCTGGCTTGGTCATGTGGGGACCCACCCGGCACCGGCCCACAAACCAATTTTAGCTTTGGGTCCCTCGCTGGAGAAAGTAGGCCTTGGACGATCAGAGCAGAGCGAGTGTGAGTGCACTCTGAGGTCAGTATCAGACCAGAGAGGCGCGAGATTTTTTTACTAACATGTCAGAAGGGGAGTTTATCAAAGACGAGGCTGCAGCGTGAAGCCGTTCTGTCAGGGTTGTGGTTCTGGGGAATCCCCCAGAGCGGATCGTCCCTGAGGTGTTCGTACAGAAAAATGAGAAAATCTTCTTCAGCAGTGACGTACCGCTTCTTAAAATGCCCTCTGTGGCCGTGCAGCTCCGGCCTCCGCCGCCAAATGCCCGACGGTCTGTTTCCAGCGCTCGGCCCTAATTACACCGCGGCTCTGCCAAAAGCAACACGACACGGCGTTTCATGCAGCTCCACATACCGTATCTGAGCCAGCCCCGAACAACAGCTCCCCCAGAACTTTGATCTAATCGCTGGGCACCGCCGCCCTTCAAGAAAGCAGCTTCAGCTCCAGTTTACTGGAAAAAAAAAACGCTTTGATTTTGTTGCATAACCGCCGAGATATAAAAGCAGCAGAGGACGGGGAAGCTGATGTGTTGTTTTGAAATTCCTGCGATCTAAAAATACTCGTCAGCCTGGATTCCCATGGCGATTGATTGGGAGCGGAGTTGGTGGCTTGCGAGCGGCAGGGCGACCGCAGCGCCTCAAACCAGAACTATTCTGAGGCTGCAAACTGGAGCCTCGGCTGCAGACGACTCGCAGCAGCTCCGGTTAACGAGCAGAAACAGGCTGCAGGCTGTTTCCTTCAGCTCAGCTGTCAGCCTCATGGTCCGGACCGGAGCGAGCAGCACAGCGACCCGCTTTTAAATGTTCGGTCCAAACTGGGCTGTAAAACCACGTCTTCGTGTTGCATTCAAGGTCACTCAGCAGCACAGGTTCTCTCACTCTGAACTCTAAAAGAGAGCAATCAAATCTTTTGTCGTCACGTCTTCAAACATCAGATGACGAGCGTCCTTAAAAGCACCGATGATAAGAGACGACAAGACCATAGAATGAAAAGCATCTGAAAATGTTTTGATCCAAAATCTAAAGATATTAATTTTACTGTCCTCTGGACGAAGAAATAGTATCAAATATTAACAATTCATTCTGGAAGTAGGAAATGTTTTAAACCATTCCTGCTTGAGATCCCACCGACTGATCACTACCACAGAGGTCAGATGTCAGAGTGTCCTTGAACGCACCGACAGCAGGATATGACATCACAGTAAACAGAAGCGTGCAGTGATGGATCCGTAACTTCTCAAGGCTCAGATCAACTGAAGAGAAACCACCAGTCGATCAGAGAGAAGCCGTGTGATCAGCAGGAGTCTAAACGTCTCCTGAGAAGTGAAACTGCAGCCGAGCGCTCAGCAGCAGCAGCAGATGGGATCCATCAGAACCGAGAGCAGCTTCGGTCTGGAACTGATGCTGCCAGAATCCATTCAGAGCTTCTATTGTTTTATAAAAACCCACTGACACACTTTCATGAAGAAATATGAGGAGTAAAAATGTAACACAGACGTCGTTCGGACTGTTTTGTTGTGTTTCCTCTTCGAGCTTTTTACGGAGCGTAACGTGAGGAAGCAGCTCGTCTCGTGGAAAACAAACAGTCCATCACATCTGTGGAGCAAACAATGTCAGCGAGACCATGGAAACTAAAATGATATTTATGTTTCATGAAATGTACCCACCAACAGAAGGAAACGGATCCAAACAGGATGTTGGATCTGGACCCGGTCCAGTCTGGATCTGCGGGTCTTCACAGTAAACACATTGTTGTTATCAGTGTTTCCTCGCCACCTCTGTGACGGAGGTTTGGGTCGTTCAGGCACCTTTGTTTAAAAAAACAACGGCGCCAATTAGATGAAAAGAAAAAACTAACCAATAACTTTATTAATCACCAGGGAGAGTTATATTACAGTCTGCTTAATCAGCGATAAGATCCTTACAAGTTCTGTTCATCTGTCCAGAAACAACAGAACCATCACACAGCTCAGGAGTCCGTCACTACGTTAAAGACTTTATAATGATGCGGTCGATCAATAAGAAGAAAAATAGATGAACTACAACCTGTTAAACGACCCGCGGACACAAATAGAACCAGAACTCTTGAATGAATTAAAGTAAAACATTTATTTTCAGTTTTTTGTGTGTTTGAGTGACATCTGGAAGAAGTGACGCTGCCGTGTGTTTGTTTCAGTTATTAAAATGTTCTTTAACGTAGCGGAGACTGCGGCGCTGACCCGGTCCAGCCGGCTCCTTCTGTTCTGATGTCGGACGTTCTTCTTCTCTCTCCGTCTCCTGCTCGTCCTTCTCTCCTCTGTCTGTTGCATCTGTTTGACGTTTGGTTCTGATGGACTGTCTCTGCCGGGCTCTCTGGGTCGGTGCTGGTTTTGACTGTGCATGTATTAACTGTGGCTGCATCTTTGATGTTCTTTTGTTTTTTGCTTTGTGTTTCCTCTCTTTCTTCTTTCTGGGCTGCTCTTGTAAACTAGCTGACGTGGATGCAGGTAACTATCTTCTCGCTCTTCTTCTTCTTCTTCTCTCTCCATCGATCCATCCTGTTAAATTCTGACAGCAGCTTGTTGAGAACAGCTCCGGTTCAGCGTTTACGTCTCGGCGCCAGAAAATATGAGTGACCTGTGAAACTCAAACTACAGGCCCAGATTTACCAAAATCAAAGCCCAGACTGCAGCGGTGCCAAACTATTTGCAGAAAACATTTCTGGTGTTGCGTAACGTAGATGCTGTTGCTCAGACGGCGTCCAATCAGATCGCAGGAGGAAACGTGGCGCGCACAGATCAGCTCGAGCTGCAGCACCAAACCAACCGGACGCCGTCTCCGTGTTCTGCCACCGTCAGACCCGTCCAGTGACAGTAATCCTTTGATCAGAACACCTGCTCTGAGATCAGCTGTGTGCTTTGTGGGGCCTCGCGTCTCCACGGCAACCGGCTGGGACCCAAAATACCCTCCTCGTTCCCGCAGCCCTGAGTTCTGTCTGTCAGGCTCGGTCCAGGTCTAATGCACCAGAACAGCCAGTGAGCACAGCTGCTACCAGACAGTGTCCCGCCTGAAGAATCTGCTGAGTCAGCGCTGAACCTGGAGCTGGACTCAACCTGTAGCTCCGCCCCCTCTGACCATCTGATCTCAGCACTGTTTCAATCATTCTTTCAAACTTCATCTTGTCTTGTTCTGCAGCTGTGTGCATGTAAACACACACAACACACACACACACACACACACACACACACACACACACACACACACACACACACACACACACACCCCGACTGTATATAAATGAATATAAATACACTCTGCTGACTCAGCGTTAACGCCACCATCTGCTCTTCTGCAGTGACCAACATGGCGTCTGCTGGCAGGAAGCTGCAGCTCTTACTTCCTCCTCTAAAATTACACTTGACATATGTTCTCTGGCTCGTGACCAAGATCCAACGAGACTGTAATGATGATGTGACTGATCATTAATGGACCCAAATCTCTTACTGTAGTAATAAAGGATGTAATAACCATTAAAGGACGAGCTCGCTCAAACACCTGCAGCTGGATATTGATCGATAATGACTGAGACTCCAACACGCGATACCTAACATCTCTTCAAAAGAAAATCAGGGATGTTAATGATTAATGATCAATCGATTTAAAATGTCTAAATCCACAATCAGTGTGTGTGTGTGTGTGTGTGTGTGTGTGTGTGTTGATGCTGGGTCAATAGTGGTGATGCTGCAAAATTGTATTTTGCATTGTGGGCGTGTGCATCCTCCTCCTCCTCCTCTGATTGGCTGAACATCCTGCACAAAGTCATGGGAGCAAGAGAGAGAGTGTGTGTGAGTGTGAGTGTGAGTGTGTGTGTGTGTGTGTGTGTGTGTGTGTGTGTGTGTGTGTGTGTGTGTGTGTGTGTGTGTGTGTGTGTGTGTCCTCTATCATTACTGAGCCGTGTAGTAAAGCCGGTCGTTGAGCTGCAGCTCTGCTCGCTGTTCTCAGATCAGCTGATCCTCACAAGAACCCAAAAATAACATCTGGACTCGGCTTTTTTAGCGTCGTCCACTTCCTGTAAGTCGTCCGTGTGTTCCCGCACCGACCCAAACAGAAACAACACCCTGCTGCAGTCCAGAGTTCCAGACTTAAAGGACGAGTACGCCTCATAATGAGTCTTCATCAGGCAAATATCTGCAGAGCCGGAGTGAAAGTCACCAAACAGTCGGTACAGCGTCGCTTCTGTGTGACGGGCAGCAGATACAAAATGTGCAAAACATGTTGAACTACTTCAGCTTCATCAATACTTCATGTATAGATATCACAGCCATCATCAATATTGGAATTTTGTAATATTCCTGCCGATAACGCCGACTATCGCATCAGATCACAGGTTACGTCACTCCGGGTTCTCTGAAGTAGACATATAGGACGAGGATGACATACAGTCGATTTATTGATTAATTGGAACTGAAAACCAACTGATGCAGCCTTAAAAACAAAGAAGTGAGCACAAAGACATGCTCAGCAACAAACATACAGAAAATAGAAAATGGTCCAGAGTTGCTGAGGTGGAAGGTCGAGTCCAGTGCTTCCTGACATTATTCCCTCGAGCCCTGAATTTAAAATGTATAAATGAGTCGTGGGAAACAAACACGTCTGCGTGCGCTGGCCAGAGCTCAACCTCAAAATGTTCCACTTCAAATCTTCTCAGGGGAACAAACGGTCTCTGCAGACGGCATCAGAACTTCCTGCGTTCACTGTTCATGGTTCAGAGTCAGAAAACATCCGAACAAAGACCACAGAAGTTTGGACTCATCTAGAAAATGTACTGTTTCTGTGAGACGAGTTTCTGAATGAACAGAAAGTAAAATCAATGAAATAAAACAAATGTCCATAAATATATTGATAGTTTCAGAGGAAAGTTCTGTTTTCCTGTTTGAGGCGAAAAATCAAGTGTTAGTGTGTCTGAGTGTGTGTGCCTCCATTTTGTGCCGTAGTGGTTTGTATTAGTTGTCCTCATGGTAGATATTCACCCTCATCTTTCACCCAATCAGTCACACGATCAATCAGCGGCTGGTGGTGACGTCACTGATCAGCTCCGCCTCCTGTAGCCTCCCGTCTGTAGACCTGTTAGAGGCTCGTCTGCTGACCGCCGCCTCTCTGACGCTGCTGTTGTTTCCTGCAGGCGGTCGCTTTAAGAAGGAGATCGTGGTCGACGGTCAGAGTCACCTGCTGCTCATCAGAGATGAAGGAGGCCCCCCGGAGGCTCAGGTGAGTACTGCACCTGCACAGAACCTCTTTAGAGAGACGGGACGACTGTCAGCTTCGAACACTGACTCCAGGTTTCAACTGTGACCACAAAAGTCACTCAGATCACCTGCTGTTGTTCCAAAAGTCAGAAATACAACCTGTTCTTGTTAAAGGTTGAAGGTCAGAGCGTGTTTACAGGAAGTCTACAGACCAGAAGACATGTAGGTTTTTATAAGAGTGAAGACAAACTAGACACGAGTCTGAATACTTGAAGGTCTGTAGGTGATCAAACAGATGAAGAAGAGTCAGAAAATCTCATTTTAAAAAGTGTTTCTGAGTTGAATCTTCTTCAGTTTGTGTGCGTGACACCAGAGGATCCGTCCCGGATGAAACTGGGTCAGGGTTTTGTTATTCTGGTGTGTCCGACCTGCAAACTGACCAAATGTAGTTTTAATGTGAGCGAGTCTAGACAGAAACCTCGACGACTCATGAATAATTCACCTGTTTCCTCTCTGCCTCCCCCGGAGTCTCCCCTCCTCTCCCCCGTCTCTGAATCCTCTCGCTCACGTTCAGCTGACGTGCGTGTCGATAAAGTTCTGTTTGAATGTGTCTGTGTGCAGTTTGCCTTGTGGGTGGACGCCGTGATCTTCGTCTTCAGCCTGGAGGACGAGATCAGCTTCCAGACGGTCTATCACTACTTCAGCCGCCTCGCCAACTACAGGAACACCGCCGACCTGCCGCTGGTGCTGGTCGGCACGCAAGGTCCAACACACACACACACACACACACACACACACACACACACAGAGTCACACACACAAACACACACAGTCACACACAGCTTGTCTGAGGCGTTGCTGCCTCCCAGTGGTGCATCTTCATCACTGCAGCTTCATGAGGACCGTTCAGTCTGCAGATCCTCATCAGATGAAGAGAACAAACACATTTAGCTTTTCACAGATTTCCTGGATGATGTTTTAGACCCAGCAGAAACGTCTAAGTGGGTCTCGATACTTCCTGGTTTCACCCTCAAACACACAGACAGCTGCCGACTTTAAAACACACATTAAAGTGCAGTTTGTCTTCCTCTGAGATCATCTGTTCCTGTGCTCTGATTTAATCACCTTTCTGTGTGGTCGGTTAATAAAATAAAGGCTGAGAAACACAGAGGATGATTTTTAATAAGTTGCTCAGGAAAGGGTTAGGGTAAGATGGAGACAAAACATCCAAGTTAAATAAAATGTTCTGGTAAATTGATCCATTCTCAGGCTAAACAATATCTGTGATTTCAAGTTCTCCTGCATTTGAAATATCCCTGAGAGAAACT
>JARJLU010014985.1:15000-20113 GCA_030272975.1 Sparidentex hasta
AACGCGACCCGACAACCATCAGTGTGAGTTGTTCCTGGTGTAAATGATGAAGATAATTCTGCACATATTTTTAGCCGCAGTGAAAAATGTAGCATCAGACTGTCACCAGGTCTCTGCTGCTGAACCAGAACCAGAACCAGAATCTGGACCTGAGTGACACAATGTTGTCCGCAAAGAATAAAGAAAAACTCTTTTTATCTGTTTCACTAATTTTCTTTGTTTAAGGCTGTGTGTGTGTGTGTGTGTGTGTGTGTGTGTGTGTGTGTGTGTGTGTGTGTGTGTGTGTGTGTGTGTGTGTGTGTGTGAGCGTGTGCGTGTATGTGTGTGTGTGCGTGTGTGTGTTTAACATGTAATTTGCTGTAATGGGAAGTGAAGCCCGGTCCGGTCGGGGGGAGTGACCTCTGTGTGAGGGATGGAGGCAGGAGGAGGGTGACAGCGCTGCGCTCCCTCGTCCATCAGCGCGCTAATTTAATTAGCCTAATTACAGCGACATGAACCCACCAACAGACACACGCGTGCACACACACACTCTCACTCTCACACACACACACACACACACACACACACACACACTCTGCTCTGCTTCTTGCTTCTGATCCATGTCAGAGTGCAGATGCAGGGCGCTTCGTTAGCGCACGCTAACGAGCCGAGATGACCACACACACTGTCACACAATCACTCAGACGTGTTCATACACTCACCATCATGTGTGTGAATATTAATCCACACAAAACACACAACAGCAAATGTTTTATTAAACTGAATTGATATCTGTCAGATTAACGAGCCGTCTTTATAAACTGCTTCACTCGTTAAAAACAGAACTCGTCACTGTTCCTGACGGCAGAATCACTGATTTACTGTTTACTGTGAAGCTGATGTTGCTGGCAGCCATCTTGACTTAGCTGACCAATCACAAGCCCCCGTTTAGAGGCGTGAACGATGCCGATGAGCCAATGATCTCAGCAGGACACATTGAGACGACCCGATCGTCCAAACGAGGACGAAGAGTCTCAAAATCCTGAACGAGTGACGACTTCGTATCCACGAGTTATTCTGTTTATCACGAATGTGACTTAATATCTGAAACTAATAAGATGTTCAATAATGAGAAACCGTCTCAAGAAAAGACTTAATATCCCCAAACAATGATTCAACATGTCAGAAAGAATGACTAGAAATATGAATTATGTCTTAATATATTAACTGAAAGACTCAAAATTATGATTCAGCGTCTCCAGAAATGTAAGAATAAATGATTATTCACATGTGGAGTTTTGTTGTTGTTCAGACTGTATAATCTTCCTTCACATGCTCAGCAGCAGGTCACTTTATTTAGTTTTATAAGCAGCTTCTCCTTAAAATAAAATGATGTTAATCTCAATCAAACTCGTTCATGTAATCTTAATATATTTAAAACCAGCAGGAAGACAGAAGAGAGAGATGAGGAACAGTCGGGTGCAGCTCTGACGTGACGGAGGCTCACACCTGCAGCCGGCCGTCTCCTCGCTGTTGGACTTTAAAGTGAAAAGAGTGAAACACTGCAGCGTCAGCTTCACCTCCCTCCCTCCCTCCCTCCCCCGGCCTCTTTATGCCTCACCCGGTGGTGCAGCCCCGTCATAAATCTGATCAAAGGGGAGACGTTTCCATTAGAAGAAAATGGCAGCTTCTCAGAGCAGAACCGAGATTGATGGATAAAGTTAAATTGCATTAACCGTGCAGTTTAAATATTTAGCGCAGGCTTATCATAACTGTTCTTAACACTTAAAGTAATATACAGCCTGCCAGGTGCAGGACACGCTGACATGTATGTGAGCGGCCTCGTCTCATTGGTCGATCCCCAGCCGGCCGGCCAGGTGTCAGTCTGCAGCTGCAGCTTTCACTCCTGTGACGATACGAGAGCCTGTGAGTCTTCACAGTGACGACTGAGTAAAAATAATGGATTCCAACTCTGAAGATCCACTTTCACCTGTCGATAACGACTTTGTGTTTCAGAATAATGTGTTAGCGTCTCAGAAACATGACTCAGTTACTCTGAACATCAACTCAGGAACAAACAAAACAAAGACGTAGTGACTCAAAATAATGATTTAGTCAAATTAATGACTTAGTATCACAAAATAATGTTGAGTATCGTTAAATAATAACGTATTTCTCTAAAATAAAGACTTGGTCTGAAGTTTGAGATGCTTGGTCATTATATGGAGACAGTTTGTCAGAGTGTGTTAGAGGTTCTGTTGTTCTGTACATCCTGACCGTCTTTCTCTCTCCAGCCTCCATAAATAACTTCATCAGAACTGATTCCAGGTCCAACCCGGAGCTGGGAGCTGGTTCTGTTGTGTCTGGTGATGAGTTTGAGGGAGTTTCCTGTCAGACTGGAGGCAGGAGAGAGTTAAAACTTCAGCGACTCCATTATCTCTGTTCCAATAAACACAGGACTGTTTCATGCGCTCACAGATGAAGCCATTGTTTTAATTGGGCTCGTTAAAGCGCCCGGCTTCGTTAATGAGGAGCGAGTCGTAAACATTTACCTCCAGGTGACACGGGCCGAGCCAAGGGCAGCGACGGGAGGAGAAAAACTCTGAGATGGTTCTTTAAACATCCTCCACAGAGCCATGAAGTTATTAAGAACACAAACACACAGAAGACTCGACTTTCACACCAAATGTTGACGTGGTAATTAGCTGAAACGCGGACGTAGTTTCACACTGATTATCATGTTTCTGACTTGAAACAGCACAAGATTGTAAAAGTCAGACTGCGGCTGACAAAGAAGGGAGGCTGGAAATTTGATATTGACTGTTGATTTCAACTCCCACCGTAAGTTTGTGTTCTAGAAAGTTTGTTCCAGGAAGTCGATCCCGTCACGTCCAGTGGGACAAACGTACAGCTCAGTAAAACGAGTTCACGTTCATGTTCTTTCCTCGTGTGCTGATGTCGACTTGACGTGTGTTTTGTGGTTTGTGTGTTGCAGTCGCCCAGAAGATCGTGGCCACCAGGAAGAAGCAGCAGTTGTCCATCGGGCCGTGCAAGTCGCTTCCCAACTCGCCGAGTCACTCGTCCGTCTGCGCCACGCAGGTGTCGGCCGTCCACATCAGCCAGGTCAGAGGTCAAACACGCCGAGAAGAGAAGCATGACTCTCTACACATCAGCTGTTACCGGACATGTTTGGACAGTTTGTCTCTCAACAGATTCCTCTCACGCTTCACTTATAGAAGATACAGAGACAAGAGAGTTTCTCTGTTTCCTGTTGATCAGAGTTAAATGAACCTCAGGTTGACTCCTCCTGTGATGAAGTGTGATCGTGTCAGAAACACAGCGAGCACGTGAGCGAGCTGCAGACGTGATGTGTGTCGGTGTAACAGAGCAAACACACTCAGACTCTCCGTGTTCAGGAGCTTCAGGCCGTTAAGCTCTTCGATCCTCATCCTTCAATCCTGCATTGATTCCTCATTAAAAAGCCATCGCTCAGCGTGTCTGAGCAGCGCCGCCGCGTCCCCCGAGACTCCTGTTTATCTTCCCGCCGCCTCCACAAATCGGCCCTCGGTGCATCTTTAGCTCTCGCTGATTACTGTCGAGTGTCGGCCTCCTCGTCCAGACGCCTATTACACTGACGAGACGTCCAAAACCTCCGAAGCACTGCAGCACTTTGTTCAGCCACTGCAGAGGCTTTAACGTTCAGATCAATAATCAAATCTCTGCTTTTATTTCAGCTTTCATTCTGACATTTGTGAGAATATAAGAGGTTTATTTTACAGGATAGTAATCAGTCCCTTTTCCTCGTGTTTCCCTCCAGACGAGTAACGGCGGCGGCAGTTTGAGCGACTACTCGTCGTCGGTGCCGTCGACGCCCAGCACCAGTCAGAAGGAGCTCCGCATCGACGTGCCGCAGACCACCAACACGCCCACGCCGGTCCGGAAGCAGTCCAAACGCCGCTCCAACCTCTTCACCGTGAGTCGTCATCGGAATCTGATTACAAGCTCATCTGGGGTTTTTTGACATTAGTCACGCAAATTAAACTAACAATAGATCAACATCTTTAAAGGAACAGTTCACCCAAATACTGAAACCACGCTCTCCTCCTGATGATATAAATCTGGGTCAGCTGCAGAGCCGGTCCTGGAGGAATAAACACCCAGAGTCCTGCCGGATTCTACTGAGTGTCCTTAGTTTTAACGTCTTTCTGAGTAGATAATGGGCTCGTGTTTATTTTGGGTGAACTGTTCCTTTATCTAATCAGCCCCACGTGTTGCTCGTCGGGTGTCTTGTAGATAATAACCGTCTTCATCTCGTCTGGTCTGCAGTCGAGGAAAGCGAGCGACACGGACAAGGACAAGAAAGGCCTGGAGGCTCGAGCCGACAGCATCGGCAGCGGGCGAGCCATCCCCATCAAACAGGTGAGACTTCCTGTCTGTTCCCGCTCTCCTCTTCTTCTTCTTCTTCTTCTTCTTCTTCTTCTTCTCTCTGTGTTTGATGCCTCGGCCTTGATTAACAGTGAAATCACACACTTAACATCAATTAGAGTGAGGGGCTCTCCCGGGTCCTCCAACCAGATCATTAGGAGGAGAGGGAAGGGATTTCACTGTCACTCCCTCCGTCGCTCTTTTCTTCTTCACCTCCTCCCCTCCCTCTGTTCGTCCACTTCATGTCCCTCTTCTTCTCCTTTCAAAGCCGCGTCCTCTCCTCTTGTTTCTGTCCTCCTGAGCTCTTTGATCCGAGCGCTTGGCAGCCGCGTTTTACAGGAACGACAGAAGAAGAAGGGGCGGCCGAGGCGCGCGCACACGCCTGCTGCGCCGGCGAGGAGAGCACCTGAATCAGCTCCTAATTTGACACAAACAAGCTCCTCTGGTGTCGGAGCAGCGGAGGGTGAGACGGCGAGGGGGTGAGAGAGGTGGCAGAAGGGTGGCGGGGGGGTGAGGCGGCGGCGGGGACTCCAGACAAGCAAATCAGGCAATTAGCGAGCGCTAATCGCGGCCTCTCGTGTCGTCGCCGCGGCCTCGTTTGTAATCTCCTAATGAACAAATCGCATCCTGATTAGGGGCTTTCGCCAGGAGAGAGCGGGCGAGAGACATGCAGACAGACAGGGAGAGAGAGGGGGAGAGGAGGAGGAGA
>JARJLU010014988.1:0-13343 GCA_030272975.1 Sparidentex hasta
ATAGTGCATCAGCTACTGCTTCACAGAACAAGAAGTGACACGTCCCTCTCTGCATCTCCTCCCCCTGATCTGTCACTCTGCTGCATTTTTCATCTATCTATCTATCTATCTATCTATCTATCTATCTATCTATCTATCTATCTATCTATCTATCTATCTATCTATCTATCTCTTTCTCTCTCTTCAGTGTGATTCAGCTCATCAAAGGTTTTTTTCTCTTGCTTTGGGTGAGACGCGTCACTTCTCGGAGCTGAGCGTGTATTTATGAGCTCTGTTGATGTTTACTCCGGCGCTGCTCGGGCTCCCTGCAGCCTGCACATCAGATCTGGGTGCACATGGCCCAGGAGCAGCACAGGGGCCCCCACTCTGCTGTGGGGGGGCCCCCAGGTAGGCTGAATGTGCGCCAGTGGGACATCCGCGACTTGACAGCTGCATGAAGCTTTTCAGCGTTATAATTTCAGATAATATCCCGAGCGCTCACTCTTCTCGGCAATTTGTATATGAATAACCGAATAATTTTCCCCTTTGTTCCATCTGTGCTACCTCAAATCCAAATAAAGATGCCTTTTAGTATTAAAAGTGGTAGAAAATTACAGGTAATTATCTTTGACGGTAAAAACGCTGTAATCAGCGGGCTACATCAAAAATTACCCTAATTATGCCTGCATTTATGAGAATGGAAAAAAAGCCTCACTTGGATAAAAACCCACAAATTGTCCCAAATATCTCCTTCATATTGAACGCCGCTGCAGCTGGCTGCTTTGTTCAACATCGATCCCGCGGAGCTTGGCATTTAACGGCCTGCATTAGGACGGAGAGAAGGGAGAAAACATTTTGTCAATACGTCTAATAATTGGGGGTGAAATGACAAGATGAGCTGGACCTGGAGCAAATGTCTTTGGAGGTGAATGTAGGCAGCAGCGGGGCAGGGTAAGTTCATTTCCTCCGGTGTTGAGTGCATTTTGATCAGTCTATATACCGTCTCCATCAGCCACTGGGCGCCTTTTTTGGATTTATTTAAAATGTTTACTCGGGTGAAATGGAGCTTTTCACTGAGCGCTGTGTCATCAGCTTATGTTCACGGTGTCTGGAAGAAGCTTGTGCGCACCAGGGGGACGGGAAATAGGCCTGTGATGGTGTGATGTTGGCCCAATATGAAGCATTAAAGAGGGGCCTCGTTCACTCCTCTCTCTCTCTCTCTTTCCTGTGGAAATCATGCAACAGCAGGCTTCTGTTTTGAGTCACGATTTACTCAATCTGACAAAACATAAAAAGTGTATGTACAACTAAAATCGCAGATTATATTTACAGACAGACAATTTGCTTGGTTTTGCATGTTGGAGAAACAACCAAAAAAAAAAAAGAAAAGAATAGAAAAAGAAAAAAGAAAGAAAAGAAGGAGAGCAGTCAGGAGGAGTCCAGCGTGGCCGACAGGTTCAGGTGTGTTTCTCTCTCTGTTTCTGTCCACATCATATTTGGTATATTGACGTTCAGATGTTGACATGAATGAAATATAACAAAGATGCGAGCTCACTGAACTGAACAGCCATGTAGAAAAAAAAAAAAAGAAAGAAAGAAAAAAAAAAAAGGTTAGTTCCCTTGTTCGTGTCATCACACCGAGGCTTGGCTGCAGTGTTTTTTATCCTTCAGCATCCAGTCTGTGCGCTGACACAAATTGTAGGCTACGTTGGAAACTGCATGGCGGAGATCCGGGAGAGAGGAGGCCCCTCTCGTCAGTCTATCTCTGCATCGAGTCCTGATGTGGGGAGGAGTACCAGTGAGAGTAGCCGGGCATGTAGCTGTTGGCCGGCATGTTTACTCCTTTGGAAGAGGCCGAGACGTCCCAGATCGGAGGGATGGTCGGGGAGCGCGGGGACAGAGACATGGAGCCCGGGATGGGGTCGGTCTCGTGCACGTTGCCGCCTTGCTTGAGCAGCTTCTTGAACTTTGACCTTTTGTTCTGGAACCAAATCTTTACCTGCGGGGGAGAGAGGGCGCGCGTAATTAGTGGAGCACGTGTGGATAAATAGGCGTGTGTGAGATGAGATGAGATGAGATGTGATGAGACCCCCCACACAAAAAAACATGCAAAAGCACAGAAGAAGAAATTATAATAAAATATCCTATAATTCTGCAGCATGATTTCAAAGAGCTCAGACAGAAAAGCTCCAGAGTGAGACCTCCTCCTCGTACCTGCGTCTGTGTCAGTCCTAGAGAGGCGGCCAGCTCGGCGCGCTCCGGTAAAGCGAGGTACTGTGTTTGCTGGAAACGGTGGTTGAGTGCTTGAAGCTGCAAACTGGAATAAATTGTCCGAGGTTTGCGAATCTTCTTTCCTTTCCCATTAAATCGAATTTCCCCGTTTTCAATCACCGTCGTTTTCTGCTGCTCTGCAACAAAAACAAGCAATGTTATTATTCAGAAAAGCCTCCGCATGTCCTCCGCTGCCTGGACACACTGCTGTCAAAAAATAGATTAATGAATCCTGCAAGATGGAGATAAATTCAGATCGAAACAGTGTGAAAAATACAAATAATAATTATACTAATAATAAAACTGAGGAATTCCTCCTGGTGAACGCTGCCGGTCTCACACTGCCTTTAAACGCGGCGGCAGCCACAATCCTCATACGCTGTCATATTTAGGATATTGCTGGTAATGACATGTCAATTAAATGCTAATTACAACATTCGAGGCGTGCGGGCTGCCTAATTTTCACGAGTAGTTGGGTGAGGACTGCGCGGTCGTCATGATCACACCCCGGGCATTAAAACAAGGTTTTGCTGGAAACGGAACGGACAGAAAAACCAGGCTGAGAACAGGCTGCAGCTCGAGCTGCCCGGTGCCATTTACGCACGGGTTTCCTCTCCGGCGGTAATCGCCCACCTACGCTTCAAAGACCATCCGTCCGAATTTCTGGAGCGGCCGCGCGCTGGCTTGGGCACGAGACCCCGGTTCGATCCCCCACCGAGGAGGGCCAGCCGTGTTAAAGGAAGGAGCGCCGGAGGGGAGACGGACACGAACCGTCGCGTCTTTTTATTTTTTCTCCAAATGCGGGTCTCTTACCTGTGCCGTCTAACCTTGTCTGTCCTCCCGTGTTGTTGTGATAGGATGGCAGGTACGGGCTGTGGTGCGGGTGGCTCACGTAGGGGTAGGGTAACGACCTGTTGTAGGTGTTGGTCCCGGTGTACGGGCTGTTGTCGTGCTGGTGGTGAGCGTGTGAGCCGGAGTGGAGACAGTGCAGCGGGTAGTGGCCGCTGGCCATCGACGGGGAGCTCTGCTGTGAGTGCGACTGCTGCCCAAACTCCATGAAAGCAGACTTGGACGAGTCCTGAGCCTCCAGACCGTCAGCCATCGTAGTCATGGTCATCATCGAATTTTCTGCCTTGAGAGCACTCACCCCCCTCTTTCTCAAGACCAAATCGGTTTTTCTCTCTCTCGCTGTGCTGTTGTCTCTCTCCCCCTCTCCACCGCGCGCAGATATTGTCCTATTAAACACCCGAATTTTCCAGAGGCGTCTTTATTTCCCCCCCTCTCGTCCTGTGATATTCTCACTCAAAGTGCCGGAAGGTAGGCATAAGTTAAGGGAGAGATTTTTAGGTGGATTCTGTTAAAATTGAGCCCTTGCTTCCAGACTTGATGCAGACACTACAAGTAAAATGGTTTGTCTCCAAAGGGCAGCGCCTCCCGATTGGTCATCCAACCCAACGTCATCAGTGCTCTGCGCTTCACGGAGACTTGAGCTGGAGTTAACCCACCTTACCAGCTCCCACCGCAGCTATGGGGGGAAATAATATATGGTGGGAAAAGACGCTGCATAATTCCTACAGACGAGCTACACAACAGCTCTTTTTGGAAGTCGATCTCATTTTTTCTTTTCTTTTTCAGTCCAAATTACGCGCGACGCGCGACATATAGCGCGCTTTGATTCCCAGCCAGAGGAGCCGGGAGTCTATACGTGCCTCTTTCTTTATCTCAGCGTTTAACTCCTCCTCTCCACAGGCATTAATGACTTATAGAAAAGCATCACACAAACATCTCTTTAGAGAAAATAAAAGTCGAAAGTGACTTCCAAACCGAACGACTTTATAAATAATTCACAAGATTTCCATCTTCACACGTCACACGTCATCTGTCATCGTTTGGAGAGATAAACACATTCTAATCAAATTTATAAACATTTACAACTGAGAGCGGAACAATCCCCAAAAATAAACAAACAGTTGGATATATTTTATTTTCTGGAGATTATTCTTATTAACGCCGGTGAGGTAATCCGGTTTACATCAAGGAAACTCCTGACACAGGTGACAGAGGCCTCCGGCTGCACGAATCACAACTTTTGCACGTATTTTTGCGCATATTCTTAATAAGTTTTCCTGCTCTGCAGTGCAGTCTTTGCTCTGATGCCTCCTAATGAGCAGCCCCCCTCTCTGAGCACCCCCACCCCCCTCTCCGCCTTGAGAGTAACATATATTATAACTGCTCATTCCTCCTGGGGGCTACTGACCATATGATTAAGGATCTTCAGACAATTCAAAATCCAGCACATGTGACACATCAAATAACAATATGCCTGAGGTACAATAGGTTATTTTGCAGATAGAAGGGTGGATACGGAGATAAACTGACAGTGTCTTTTATCCCTCTTGTAATATGAGGCTTGATAGGGTCCTCAATATATGTAAATTATACAGTTTGCCTCTGAGGGCTGCGTTGTTCGATTCGCAAATAAAGAATAAAAATTCTCTTTCCGCGATACGTATTCAAATCATGTTTCCACCACAGTTTTTCGCCGCATTTCATCGTGTTCACCCCCCACCCCCCAAAAACGACAAGAAAAAAAAGAAAGAGAGGAGACGAAAAATAATTATGGTTGCAATCAAGTTACTACGAAAACCTATTTGATTAGCGGCCACACTTTACTCAAATTGCAGCTATAAAATTAAGAACAATTCGCCTGTAATGATTATGGACTGGATTTATTTTGGGAGGGTGGAATAAAAGTGGATATAGCATAAATTATCCCCTAATTATACGCCAGTGTCGCCTCAATTATCCTCTTATCAAAAATGGTTGTCTAAATGCAGCGTTTAGTTTCAATTTTCTCCTTTTCTGTAACAGGAACTTGGTACCTTGCTATTATCGTCAGCTACGGTTGTTATTTACTTTGTGGGGATTTAAAAAGTGCACAACCCAGCCGGGTAATCATTTTTACAGCAGCGGACCAAGAGAGGAGCCACAGAGGCAGCGGGACTGAAGCTGCGAGGCATCCACACGGACTGCGTGTCTTTCCTCCCACACTCAGATCATTTGAAAACTAGATTTAAAATAATAATAATTCGCGGAGCTTCTGTTGGGCTGCAGGTAAGAGCTTCTTCCTGATTCATGTTACTGCCTCTGATAATTCCGTGTCTTTACGCACAGCGGTGCAGGAGCGAGCAGCTCACCTCTGGTCACCCCTCAGTGATCTGACATAGTGGCCAATTCCCTGCCCGCGTTCCACTTGGACACGCAGAAGAGAAACCAGATCCTATACCTTCTCTAATCGCCCTTTGAGAGCAGCTACAAAGACACGCACGCTTTTCTTCTTCTTCTTCTTCTTTTTTTTTTTTTTTTTTTATTGCGGAGATGTTTCTTCCCGCGGGGTAAAATCTCCAGGATAGATTGGATGAGACGTCTTTATTCTATGCGTGTGTGTGTGTGTGAGTGTGTGTGCCACCGCAGGATTATTAAGTTGCGGGATAACCAGTCCAGTGCGGGTGATGTTAAAGTCTCGGTGTCCCGCAGGCGTGTTCGGAGGCTCCCTGAGATTAAGTGAAGTGGTGAAAGAGCGGATGTGTTGGAGCAGAGAGAACATGACACACTCGACCTGGCCGCTCCTGAGAATCTGTAAGACGCTGGCAACTGTGTCTAATTGTAAAGGCGCGCGGAGGATCCACGGGCCTGTGCGGATGTGATCACCGGACAGATTGTTTTTTATTTTACGCATCATGCCTCCCTGCCCCCTATTAGCAGTTCACAGTCTTGTTCCTGGAGAGAAACGATTTTATATTTCACTTCGTCAAAAAAATGTCAATCACAAAAACTGAACAGCGCTCAGCCGCAAATCTAGAAATCACTTTGTCCCTAAGTAGATGATTGACCTTCAGCACAATCAATGGCCGTGGTGGTTTAACAGAAGTGGTCTTTATTTCCAGCTGTCTTATAAACGCTGATGAATGACTCTCTAAAATCACTCCAGGCCTGGGATTTCCCCGACATCCACCGTCTGATGCAGGAAGACTGAGACCATTTTACATCTCGCTGTAGGTGCAACCGGCCGCCATTCAACGGTTAACACGGTCACTGTCAGTCTGAATATTATGAGGCGGGAGAGGAGATATTTCGGCCCTGATCAACTCCTTTACGCACACGGATTAGATACAAAAAATAAAATAAAAAGATAAAATATAACCAGCCTCCTCTCTTCTCTCTCTGACTGTGTGTCTCTTTTAACACCGCTGCATCTGGCCACATGTGTTAATCATATCTGAGCGTCAAGGTCCACAGAGACACAGGTCATAATTGTCGCGTTTGCGGTCGGGTCCCTCTAACAGCTATCGACCGGCTCGCATGGAAAGCCACCTCTGCTTGGCTGCTCGGGGACCCGGACGGTTGTGGACGCTGAGGCTTATGTCACTGCAGAAGAGAGAGAGAGAGAGAGAGAGAGAGAGAGAGAGAGAGAGAGAGAGAGAGAGAGAGAGAGAGACCGGGAGCCGCTTAAACAACATGTCTCCTCTTCTAAGTCTCCACAACGCAAAAGCCAGTGGAGCAGCACAGACGGCGAGGCGACGACGGGCCTCCATCTCTGCACATGCAGGCAGCTGCTAGGAGAACACGGTTCATAGTAGCTGGATTCAGAGGGACACACACACACACACACACACACACACACACACACACACACACACACACACAAGCCCCCCCAAAACGATCGCCGATCAGCCTTTAATGCTACAGTCGAATTCACCCGTGCCCAAATAGTGGCGCGCCGGTTTTACGCACGTAAATTGCGCACGGCGAGCTAATGCAAACCCACTTATGCACAGCTTTGATGTGTGTTGTAAAAAAAAGAGAAAAGCGTGCAACTACACCAAGAAACATTAGTGCGGTTTTGTCATAAAGAAAACCGCGCGCTGGCGGGCAGGCGACTGTTTACAATAAGTTTTGCATCATAAATTAGGATCGCATTATCTCTCGAGTAAATAGAAAAATTGGCATATGCATGGCCCCCAGGTGCAGGCGAGGGCCTTCGCCTCGGATGGATCCAGAGTAGCGTGATGGTTAGTGGGAGCTAAATGACCACAAATAAGCAGAAGGCCTGCACCAGTGAGTCTTCACAGCCTCTCACGGACTTAATGGATTGGATTTGGCACGGATGGAGCTGCGCTGGTCCCACTCCGTCCTAATTAAGACCGCTTGTTTCTCTTGTCGCCTTTCTCTCGCTGCATATTTAGCTCCACCTGAGTGATTGCGTTGTTCGGTTTCCTGCACCGGGCATATGGTTTTTACATATTTTATCGTTTTGTTTAGAGGCGGTGAGAGGAGAACGAGGCCGCTGGAGCTGAAACCAGCCACGAAACGCAGAATATGAACGAAAACAGCAGAAATGGGTTGATTAGCAGCGGATTTCTGGACACATTGCCGATATTATTAAGACAGTGCAGAGAGAAACGTCTGAGGAGGAAAATAGAAAGATTTTAATTAGCTTTATTTGTTTCATCGACACACAGCTCGGTTGTTTCATCAGCTCCGGCCCGGTGACGCTGGACGCGCTCTGGACCAGAAGCCGCTAACAAAAGAAGCGGCAGCCCAAAAAGTTGATCTGAATTTTATGTTGGTGACAAATAAGACTATAGTGAGAGAGGCGTTTGCATTGGCCCCCGCCACCCACCCCCCTTCTCCCTCTCTCGACTTAATACGCGACATTATTAGGTCTGACAGCACAGTGGTCGGTCTTGAAGGAGAGGATTTGGTCGATAGATGACAGACAGGAAGGCCAGCAATCATGGGCTCTTTTTTTATCAGAATGTACTGTTCGATGCCGTTTATCCCTGATGATAGAAAATTGCTCTGTTGCCAGGACGCTGGCGCTGAAATAGAGGGCAGGAGCAACATTTCCATTTTCCAGTTTGAAAGCCATTGAAATGAATTAGTAAAAAATGGAGAAGAAAAAATAAAAAAAAAAAGGGGGGAAAAACGAGAAAGAATCCCCTGATAAACAAAGGGGAGCAAACAAAGATACCATTTTCTTTTTGCCGAGAATCCAACCTCCTCATTTCCCCGGTGTTTTGTTTTTTATCCCGTCGTCCTGCAGCAGCAGCAGCAGCAGCAGCAGCAGCAGCAGCAGAGACGCTTTTTACTTCAACAGTTGCAAATCACATGCTTGGCTTCTAATGTAGTCCGAGGCCCGGGCCTGTTCTTCAAAGGCAATCATTTATTTCACTGCAACCTCCTGGAATAATTAGAGCGCCTTTTCATCCGCCGTGACAGAGAGAGAGAGAGAGAGAGAGAGACAGAGAGAGAGAGAGAGAGAGAGAGAGACAGAGAGAGAGAGACAGAGAGAGAGACAGAGAGAGAGAGGCTGGAATTAAGAAAGACTTGACAACGAGGAGCATTAAGCAAAATCCAGAGATATTAAACCGTTTGGCAAACGAACAGAAACGTGTCAGAGAGAAGGAAACCTGGCAACTCACACAATACATACAATACACCAGACCTCCATTATTATTGTTATTATTATTATTATTATTATTATTATTATTATTATTATTATTATTATTATTATTATTATTACATCACCAGTTCGTTGTTTAAATCTTCTTTGTATCTTTCAAATGCGTCAAAACACTAAAATTAAGAATTACGAATATATTTTAAAATGTTTACACGACAGAAAATATTAATGCACGACGTTTAAAAACGGGCACATGGTGTCAGGGTGGAGGATATTTAAAGGCCTCCGTCGGGCTAATTCTTCTTTCTTTTTTTTTCGTTATGGGAACATAATTATCTGTAATCTGGGGATTATTTATCAGTGACACAGACGGATCCTGCAGAGAGGCCATCATCAGTATACAGGAGGAGGTGGAGGAGGAGGTGGAGGAGGTGGAGGAGGCTTCTGTCTGTGTCCGAGCAGGCAGGTGGTTTAAAACGCTGCATGGAGCCTGATGGATGGAGACATGACACCAGAAACACTGGATTATAGAGAAAACGCAAGAAGGGATGTGATAAATTGTGTTTGTCGTTTGGGAATTGGTGATGATTAAAATTGTCTGGATTGTAAATGAGGCTTGGTGCGTGTGCGAGGGGATAAAAGGATGTTTCTCCTGAATATGTGAGAAACAAATGAAGCTCATCAGGCCAACACATCTCACATGTGTCCTGTAACATGCAGACATCTTATTATAAACTGAGTTACATGCTCTCTGAGGTCTGTGTGGACTCATGTCAACACACTCTAATGGGATCAACCTGAGTAAACTTATATATATAATCTTTATAGGATAATAATGAAAGTGAGGCTTTAAAATGTGGAGCATATGGTGGATAAATAAAACCACTGCTGACCAATTAAGAGGCTCATCTGCAAATGCAACCAGATGAACCTCATAAAAGACAAATAAACAGAGAGAGAAAACGCAGCTCTGCACGCTTCAGACTGGCACCACACAACATAAGAGTACATACTATACAGGATAAACATGAACCAAACAGCACACACTAATAACCAAACACTGTGTGTGTGTGTGTGTGTGTGTGTGTGTGTGTGTGTGTGTGTGTGTGTGTGTGTGTGTGTGTGTGTGTGCTCCAGCAGGAACAGTCCTGGTTCTCATATAGGAATGAATGCCCCGCTGGAGGAAGTGCTGCACACAATAGCCAACACTGACTGCAAAATAAAAGAGGTTGAAATCTAAGAGCAGAGCGGTGTGAACTGGAGTGTAAAGAAGGTGAAGAGAAAGGGAGTCACACCTGGTGAGACGTGGTGAGGTGGGCGAGCACTTGTCGTTCTCAGACGCTGCTCGGGTTCTCAGGAGCTGAGGGCCGGAGGAGTCAGGTGATCGCTGGGGACCTTTGTCTGCTGCAGCGGTAGACACACCTACCTGAAACTGCATTTCAGATCAGGCTGGGTTTTGGTTCAGGTCTGTCTGCTCTGCGCTCTTTAGTCATCGTCTTGCACACAGAGAGAAAGTTGGACTGGCTGAGTAAATGATGTGTTCAGCTGGGGAGAGACTGCAGCGCAACGTTTATATCCTGATTCTGTGCATTTCTGCACTGAAGACAAAAGAGAAAAACTTTCTTCCTCAGGTGCAAAAGTGCAAAGACCTGACAGATGATCTGCTTCAACGAAAGAAAGAATCAGATCTCATTATCAAAAGGTTTTATTTCTTCCACAATTCAGTTCCACGCTGCAAAATAATATTAAAGCGACCAAAGCAGCTGTTGTGCACATTTATATATATCATACATGTTGCACTCAGAAACAGCCTGTGTGAAAAGAAAAACTGGTTATTCATTTGTTGAGCTGCAGCTCTCACCTTCATCATCATCACCATCATCATTATTGTCATTATTACTCTTATCATTATCATTATTAGTGGGCTCTTGAGGTTTATTGTGTTGTTGCTGCTGCTGCTGCTAATATCATCATAATAATCATCATTACATTCATCTAATTATTGTAGCCAGTCTTAGAAATAATACCGAAAAATACAAACATGTAGAAAAAATATGAGGAGAAGAGAAAATTACAGAAGAGTTCTGTGAGGGTTTTATTTTATAGACAAGCTAAAATCTACATTTTAAAAGTCTTAAATGATGTCACAGGATTATTTTTTTAAACATTAAGATTATTTGTATTTTTGTAAAATGCCTCTGAGAGTCACTGACCTGCAGCTTCATCACAAATGTTTCACTCTGGAAATCAGAAAGTCTTCATTCATGAATCAAACTATAAAAACATCACTTGGAAATCTAAACATGAGTTTTCTTAGAGAAATGTACGAAGTGCTGTGGGACGCTGGACCGTCCAGAGTCCACCAAGTTAACACACCACAGATCAGAGATCAGCTTAGTGATTTGGCCGAAGGATCACGTCTACAGCCAGACTCATAATATCATAGTTATTAATTCGTTGGCTGGAAAGCCCTCCGAGCCTTTATTTTCATTTGCTCTGAACTGTCAGATTGGAGTGGAGAGATTTTTTAGGACTTGGTCCATTTTGGTGAAGTGAAGGGAGCCAATTATTGTCACCATTGCCCTTGAAAATGCATTACGCCTCACCTGAGGGCTCACTCAATCAAAGAGGCTGAAGGGCCGATTAACAGATGACTTCTGACCTTAATCCATCGCAGAATCAGCCAAAAGAGCCAGACAGCAATCAACATTTCTCACCCGGCTTCATGCTGCAAACTTTCTTACTGTTGACATCTGACCTTGGGCTTCGTGGTGATGTTTCTGGGTTCTGGACCACGAGAGAAGTCTTTTGTTAAAATGGATCTGTGAGTGAGTCAAAGAGCGATTTCAGGTGTCAGTCACTTCTCTTCATTTCTATGAAAAATGTGTTAATTTCTTAATTTAATTGGCAACATTTCACTGAAAGTCCCATTACTTAGCATTTATTATTACACACAGATATTTAATAAACAGTTTGTGTCACTGTAATGCAGCTGTGAGCAGATATAACGACGTTTCATTATTTGTCAACAATCACTTTCCACAGTGGATAAAATATTTTGTGAAGCTGTAACAATTAATTGGTAAATCCATAAAAGAGATGCCAGATATTTTGATAAATTACTAATAATTTCTGCAATTTCTAAAGCAAACATATCGAGCATGTGCTTTTTCTAAATATAACAATCTGCTAATTATCTCTAATTTTCTTAAAAAAAAAAAAAAAAGAGTCTTTGGGCTGCTAGTTGGACCAGACAAGCAATCTGATGAGGACAAAGTGCTCCACACATTAAGACCATAATAATAATGACAATAATAATAATAATAATAATAATAATAATAATAATAATAATAATAATAATAATAATAATAATAATAATAATAATAATAACGACAATAATAACAACAATAATAATAATAAGACCTAATACTCTGTCCTTCATTTTCAGTTCATTCAGCCTCCACAGGAAGTTTTTCTGTTGTTGATAAATACATTCTAACATTTACATCTGATTCAAACTACATTATAAACCATTTATTAAATGTTTATATACTGATATAAATGCTAACAGGGTCCTATAAATATTTATTATAAATAATAAATACTTATTTACTTATTTATCATATAATAATTAAAAACTTAAAGGTGCACTGTGTAGGCTTGGAAAATAAAATTAAACACAGAAACTAAATATTTACAATATGTAAACAGAAATATTTATTTGATCAATATATTTTCCATCAGTGAATAAATTATTTGTCATTCATACAATAATATGTTTATTCAGTCATGAAAACAATAAATCAATTAAAATGTTCTCTGATTATAATGACTTCCCAAAAACGACACAGTGCACCTTTAAATAGACCAACAACAGAAGAAGAAGAAGAAGAAGAAGAAGAAGAAGAAGAAGAAGAAGATGCGTCATCATGTTGCATCATCACACCTGGAACACAGTTTGATTGGATCTAGACGAGCTCACTGGTCTCTGGTGGCCTGTGAGCACGTGAGCTCAACCTCCTCACCTGGAGCCTCGGGCCTCCTCACCTGGAGCCTCGGACCTCCTCACCTGGAGCCTCCGGACCTCCTCACCTGGAGCCTCGGACCTCCTCACCTGGAGCCTCGGACCTCCTCACCTGGAGCCTCGGACCTCCTCACCTGGAGCCTCCGGACCTCCTCACCTGGAGCCTCGGGACCTCCTCACCTGGAGCCTCGGACCTCCTCACCTGGAGCCTCGGGCCTCCTCACCTGGAGCCTCCGGACCTCCTCACCTGGAGCCTCGGACCTCCTCACCTGGAGCCTCGGACCTCCTCACCTGGAGCCTCCGGACCTCCTCACCTGGAGCCTCCGGACCTCCTCACCTGGAGCCTCGGACCTCCTCACCTGGAACGTCACGTCCCTCTCTGAATAATTAAAAGAGTGAATCTGCTGCTTGATGTTAGCGACAAATTGATTTAACAGAAAACGTTCATGACTAACTTCTCCCCCTCTCTTTGTCTCCCTCTCTCCCTCTCTCCCTCCCTCTCTTTGTCTCCCTCTCTCCCTCTCTCCCTCCCTCTCTTTGTCTCCCTCTCTCCCTCTCTCCCTCCCTCTCTTTGTCTCCCTCTCTCCCTCCCTCTCTCCCTCT
>JARJLU010014992.1:0-16468 GCA_030272975.1 Sparidentex hasta
CTGGGGACTTTCTCCACGGGGACAAAGAAGTCGCCTGTATTGTTCCTGTTTAGTGTCTTTGTAACATGTGACATGTTTAGATCAATAACATGTTTCTTCTTTCATAAATGGAGTGTAAATGGTGAAATCAGTGTAAACAGTGTGTTCAAACAGCTGATCAATGTTGGCAGGTAAGACTTTAGTACTTTAGACACAGAAGCAGACAGGCTGGTACAGACATGCTGCCACAAACTGACACTTTTTACAAGGAGACAAACAACTTCAGCTGAAACATTTAATGCTGAATTTACAACAAGGACACAATGAGTCAGAATCTGTCAGAGACACAGTTTCATAATGTTTATAAAGTTTGTTTTAACTCAACAAATCTTAAAATCACTACATTTGTTAATGGAGTCTGGTGATGTTGTTGTCGTCTCCAGTTGTCTGCTGGATGAGGCTGAAGCACAACAGAAATCACAAGCATGAAAGTGAATCAACCGATCAATAATCAATCGTGTCTGTAGCAGTCAGTCAGAGGTGAACCCCACCCGCCTGAGACTGGAGAGTGAAGAAATGAAGCGCCTCTGTTTGATTTGAAAATCACGTTCGAGGAAAAGACAAAGAGAGAGGAAGTGTGTGCGTGTGTGTGTGTTTGTGTGTGTGTGTGTGAGAGAGAGAGTGTGTGCGTGTGTGCATGTGTGTGTGTGTGTGTGTGCATGTGTGAGAGAGAGAGTGCGTGTGTGTGTGTGTGTGTGTGTGTGTGTGAGCCTGGGAAGGAAGCTGTTTAAATATGTCACACACACACACACATAATATAACCCTCCACCCTGCTGAGAGTCCTGTTTTCACACTTCACTTTCTTTGTGTTTGCTCCAACACACACACACACACACACACACACACACACACACACACACACACACACACACACACACTAACAGTCAAGCACAGTTTTCATTCCATCAGGCTTCCTGCCCCAAGTTCTCATGGGAAATATTATCTGAGTGAGCAAGCGAGGGAGAGAGAGGCAGAGTAAGGAGCTCTCTCTCTCTGTCTACAGTCGGTTAATTAGATTTTAGTTAATGAAGTTAATTAGTTCTTAACCAGCCAATTACAGCTCACCTCCTTCACCTCCTTCACCCCCTCTCTCTCTCTCTCTCTCTCTCTCTCTCTCTCTCTCTCTCTCTCTCTCTCTCTCTCTCCGGGTCGTCCAGAGTGTGACCTGGTTTCTGTCTCTTTCTTTCTTTCTTTGTCCGAGAAAGGAGAGAAAATAAGAAAACCCCCCTCCCTCGTCCTGGGTCTCACACACACACACACACACACACGCACGCACGCACGCACGCACACACACGCACGCACACACACACACACACACACACACACACACACACTCACTCAGTACCAGATGGGTAGACATAACACGAGCAGAGTGACTACATCATCCAGCATAGCTCCAACATGACAACACCGTTGTGTGTGTGTGTGTGTGTGTGTGTGTGTGTGTGTGTGTTACAGTGGGGCGTTGAGCCATGTTTCGTTATGGAAGCTTAATAACGACTACACTGAGCGCGCTCAGTAACGACTGATTGAATCGATCCGATGTCTGACAGGAAGTTTGAAACAACACTGATTATAAAACTGATTAAAAACTCTACATCAGAGACACATCACTGTCAGGGCTGCTTTCCCATGATGCACTGGGCCAAGACAGCAGCTGAGTCAGCCCGATTGATGAGCTGTGATCGGTGATGTCACAGTGTAACGTGCTGAGAGGCGTCGCTGTAGCCTTACCTTGAAAAAGTAATCTGATTACTGATTGTTCCTTTAAAAAGTAACTTCATTACTGATTACTTGTTCATAAAAGTAACTAAGTTAGATTACAAGTTACTTCATTAGTTAAACTCAGCAGCTGCCTCGACATGAAAATGACAACACTGTTATATTAGAAGTGATTTTTAGCAGTAACACTGAGCACAGCAGTGATTGTAGCAGGATCTGGTTCATTATGGCACCAAACGAGGGCGAGTCAACGTGTTAACATGCAGCGTTTCCTGCACAACATACCGACCGACCAACTTCTTCAGCTCTCCCTCACTCAGCTGTTCTGCACTGAGGTCCAGCGTGTTGTTTGGGTGGTGCAGACATGCAGGAGTCGTAGCTTTGCTGCAGCTCTGTGCTAAACACCGCCTGGTGCTCCGCACACTGATCTGTGCTGCGACTCCAAAGGTTTCTTCTAATCTGAAGTTTTGTTTTTGAAGCTTTGTCACCAGCACAGAGTTTACAGTGAACCTTAATACTCTCATCTTTAGCTGGCAGGAACTCAAAATAACGACTGTATTTCCAGCTAGAAAACGTGCTTCTCTCTCCTCCCTCCATGTTGTGTGTGTTCGTGTTGCTGCGTGGTGTCACACCTGAGAGTCCTCAGGCTGAAAACGTGACTTGACGCGTACGTGACATCACTCCCTGAGACGAGAAGAAAGCAAAAATATATATTTTTACTAAGGAAACTCACTGCAGGCTGACTGAGTGATGTTTACATATTAGATATTATATCGTGTAATAAGACCTGTGCTGTGTGCACAGACTGTCAGAGCAGGTAGAACATCCCTCATCATCATTTCTTGGCTTCGCTGTCTGTCTGCATCAGGCCTACAGGAGGTTTTGTTCATTTAACAGAGTCGACACACTCAGACTACACACACCACCACAACTCAGTGTTTCAGAGCTGAGCTGATGGAAGAATCATCAGAGGCTGGAGGAGATGATGTCTGACTGTCCACCACTTCTTCATCTGGCTGCGACTTCTTTTACCAAAGAACCTCCAAATATCCACAGTAACTGACTGCTGTGAACTCTGCAGTGGTTGTTGCGGGCTAACAGACGGTTCTGTAGTACCAGTGACGGAGAAAGAAGAACACAGATGGTTCTGACTCTGACCGGGTCTGGTGTCGGGCCTTCTTGTCTCAGCTCGCTCCTTCACTCTGATTTAGCGTTCGACCTTTAGCCCCGTCGAGCTAACCAGGGGTCAACACACGCCGCGTGATGTCACACACACACACTGATATCAGCCTCGATGACATCACACATTCCTCGGCCTCTCACCTTCACCTGAACCCGACGCTGACCTTCACCTCCACCCTGAGAGCAGCTCTTTGAAGAGGAGACGACCGGAGATAATCTATACGTCTCCATCTCCACCGACACACAAGTACAGGACCACACACACACACACACACACACACACACACACACACACACACACACACACACACACACACACACACACACACACACAAACATTCCTCCTGTGTGTGTTTTACATGATGAAGTGAGTTTATCAAACGGCAGCTGAGAAACGTTAGAGATGATGATGTGTTGGAGTGTCACTGACTGGAGAAAGTAATCTATTACTTTTAACCAGAACCAGACCGATCCAGTATAACAAGACATTTGTTCTCCATGTCGCTGCGTTTCATCTGTCGCTGTGACTTCAGGAGAGAGTCGGAGAGCGAGGAAGGAAGTCTGAGGACGAGACTCAGATTCAGTCATTTGATTCTTTATTTGTATTCTTATCGTCGATGTAGACTTTAGGTACTGACATGTGAGAGACAGCGTCAGTAATCTTTTGTTCTTGTGTTTACAGAGATGATTTGTAGAACGACAGTCGTGTCGTCAGGACGGAGGGAAAACATGTCTTTATTCGTGTGCACGTGACTTTTATTTTTAATATTTTAACTTCATTTCTCCTGATTATACCAACGTGTTCTCTCCAGCTAGCGTTCCTCTAGCTGCAATACAGAACTCCCATTGGAAAACTGCTAATTTAAGAACAACTGGCCACGACTGAATCGATGCGATGAACCACGTCGAGGGTTTTGCATCTAAGGACGCCGACAAACACTCAATCCATTGTTGACCACGAGCGACACTAGTGTGTTCAGTGAGCGTAATCTCAACAGTGATCAGGAAGAGATCAGCTGTGAAGATGAAGAAGAACAAAGTCTCAAACAGACGGACAGAAGTTTTACAGTTGAGTCTCAGCAGCTGCCCTGTGCTGATCCTCAGTCTGATAATAAGAGATATTATTTCCAGTAGCAGGACGTCTCAGTGAAACAGATCAGCTCTAACTGAGCTTGTATTTATTCCTGACTCTTCACTGATAGTGACGTTAAATCACATTATAGTTCTGTAAGTGAATAATTACAGTCTGACTGTTTCCACTCAGGCTGAGACGGAAAGAACCTCTCCTCCGTCTGCAGGCTGCGTGTTGGATCAGTCCGTCAGAGACGGGAGGTAAATCAGACTCACCTGAGGCGGGTCGGTGTCGGCGCTGCTGCTGACACCGCTTACAGGTTTGTCATCATGAAAGACAGAAAATCGTTTCCTTTTTAACTGAAGAGGAACAAATGTTAGTGTTGGACCTCAGATGGCCCGACAGACGGGCCTCAGTTCAGCTTTGAAGTGCTGAGTTAGACTTTATGTTGCTTTGTTGTACTTTTACTTCACTAGTTTTATTTAACAGTTACAGTCGTCAATTAAACTTGGTGTGTTTGCTCCTGGCCAGTTGTTCTTAAATTAGAAGTTTTCCAAAGGGAGTTCTGTACTACAGCTAGTGAGAGGCTAGCTGGAATGGACCCCTCAGTAAAGTCAGGAACATTTTAAATACTAACATTAAAGTGCTCAATGCAGAAAAATGTGACCCCTTCTCTCTCTCTTTATCACTTCTCTTATATAACTCCCCTCTTCCTGCTCCTCCTCCTCCTGCTCCTCCTCCTCCTACTCCTCCTCCTCCTGCTCCTCCTCCTCCTCCTACTCCTCCTCCATCCATCAGTGAAGTGCAGCAGCATATCTCAGATGCCGCACCGTCAGCTGCTGTTTATCACTCTGTTAAAGAGTCGACTCGCTCCGTGTGGCGATGGAAACCAGACATCGGGCCCGGTGCTGTTTGCTTTGGCCCCGGCCTGCAGAGGAGGAGGCGTCGGTTGTTCAGGGGTCGGGGGTCGCGGGGTCACCTGGGGTCAGGGTTAGGTTTGTTTATTTAGCAGCTTAAACCCCTGAGAAGAGAAGTGAGAGGATGAAATATGTTGAGCTGCCGAGGCGTGAAGGATCGAGGGGGGGAAAGCTAAATATACCATCAAACACAAGAAGTAAAACATGTAGAAGTGGGACGATGTGTTCTTCATTTGACTCGGAGCAGTTTGTTGGTGTTGTTTCCTGTTTTATTTTGAAGTTGTGTTTAGCTTTTCATTTCCTGTCTTTGTCTGCTTTGCCTCCGCTCACCCGTGTTGGATTTAGTTATCGGCTCTTATGTGTTTGAGTCCAGGATCAGTTCGTCTGTTCCTGTTCTGTAAACACAAGAACTCTGCTGTGTTTATATGTGGCGGACCCTGCCACCCTTCTAGCTTCAAACAGTGTTTTTGGACCTTAGTTTGAGTTTCTTCTCTAAATCTGCACAATGCTCCTTTAACAGCATCCTCCAAGTTAAAAGCACGTTAGAGATGTTGGTCAGATGTTTCTGATTATCAGCTTTGATTGTTTCTCTCTCAGTGTACTGATGTCTGACTGTCTGTCCGTCTGTCTGACTGTCTGACTGTCTGTCTGTCTGTCTGACTGTCTGACTGTCTGTCTGACTGTCTGACTGTCTGACTGTCTGTCTGACTGTCTGACTGTCTGTCTGACTGTCTGACTGTCCGACTGTCTGTCTGTCTGACTGTCCGACTGTCTGTCTGTCTGACTGCCTGTCTGTCTGACTGACTGTCTGTCTGTCTGACTGCCTGCCTGCCTGACTGACTGTCTGTCTGACTGACTGTCTGTCTGTCTGACTGACTGTCTGTCTGACTGTCTGTCTGACTGTCTGACTGTCTGTCTGACTGTCTGACTGTCCGACTGTCTGTCTGACTGTCTGTCTGTCTGTCTGTCTGACTGTCTGACTGTCTGACTGTCTGTCTGACTGTCTGACTGTCTGTCTGACTGTCTGACTGTCCGACTGTCTGTCTGTCTGACTGTCCGACTGTCTGTCTGTCTGACTGCCTGTCTGTCTGACTGACTGTCTGTCTGTCTGACTGCCTGCCTGCCTGACTGACTGTCTGTCTGACTGACTGTCTGTCTGTCTGACTGACTGTCTGTCTGACTGTCTGTCTGACTGTCTGACTGTCTGTCTGACTGTCTGACTGTCCGACTGTCTGTCTGACTGTCTGTCTGTCTGTCTGTCTGACTGTCTGACTGTCTGACTGTCTGTCTGACTGTCTGACTGTCTGTCTGACTGTCTGACTGTCCGACTGTCTGTCTGTCTGACTGTCCGACTGTCTGTCTGTCTGACTGCCTGTCTGTCTGACTGACTGTCTGTCTGTCTGACTGCCTGCCTGCCTGACTGACTGTCTGTCTGACTGACTGTCTGTCTGTCTGACTGACTGTCTGTCTGTCTGACTGACTGTCTGTCTGTCTGTCTGACTGACTGACTGACTGTCTGCATCTCCTTCTCCTACATGTTTCTCTCTCTCTCGTCCTCCCCTCCTCCTCTCTGTGGTCACTCCATAAAAACAAAAAGAAAAACACCCAGAATTCCCTCTTCCTCTCCCACAATCCCCCACTAATGATGTCCGCCGGCCACAAAATGAGGCCTGACGCCAGAGAGAGAGTGTGTGTGTGTGTGTGTGTGTGTGTGTGTGTGTGTGTGTGTGTGTGTGTGTGATAATGAGAGACTTGATTTCAGCTTGTTAACTAAGAATGCAGTGAGAGTTCAGTGGTGTAACCTTTGTGTGTGTATGTGTGTGTATGTTGGTGGTGTGTGTGTGTGTGTGTGTGTGTGTGTGTGTGTGTGTGTGTGTGTGTGTGTATGTGTGTGTGTGTGTTGGTGAGGAATCAAACCTCACATTTCTCTTAATTAAATTTCATTCACTCATTTCTGATTTACACTCATTCACACTGTAAACTTTAACACTTGAGGTCTCATCAACATCTCGTCTTTGACTCTGAGTGATATTTTTGAAGTGTCGTTACTGGAAGACAAGAATCTCTTGCAGGCGGTTCGGTTCTGACCCACCTTCAGCTACAGAGCAGCGTGGGCTGAAGGTGGTGGGTGGTCTGGATTGTTAGTAGAGACGTAAGGACGAGGTCTGCAGAGCGTCAAACGCTCATGTGGGCGGAGTTTCCATCAGCATCCATCTGTGGAGCAGCAGAGGAGGAGGAAGATGAAGGAGGAGGTGGAGGAGGAGGTGGAGGAGGAGGTGGTCCACAGTGTCAGAGCAGAGCTTGTCTGCTGTCACTGTGACAGAGTCCAGCAGTTTAGATAGTCGGTCTCATGACTCATGACGTCAGCCAATCACAGCAGGGATTCACGTCTCCATGGAAACAGTGTTACCTGCTGTACCTGTGTCTACAGCTGATGACGAGCTCGTCTTTGGACAGATGGAGGATGTGAACACTTCAGTCTGTGTTTTCAGCAGAATTACACAAAAACTACTGAAGTGATTCCTCCCAAACCTGGATTTGGTCTCAGAACAGAACAGAACTCATTAACGGTCATTAGCGACCCAGATGTAAGAACGGGTCTGAGAACACTGTCTCATTCTCACACTGTGAGACCATCAGGTGTGTCCAGGTATCTGGTGTCTGTCAGTGAGAACACGTTAATCTGGTGAGCTTGAAGTGTGGTGATACAGGGCTCTGTCTCCTCTCCTTGTCTCCTCTCCTTGTCTCCTCTCCTCTCCTCTCCTCTCCTCTCCTCTCCTCTCCTCTCCTCTCCTCTCCTCTTGTCTCCTCTCCTCGTCTCCTCTCCTCTCCTCTCCTCTCCTCTCCTCTCCTCTCCTTGTCTCCTCTCCTCTCCTCTCCTCTCCTCTCCTCTCCTTGTCTCCTCTCCTCGTCTCCTCTCCTTGTCTCCTCTCCCCTCAGACTCAGCCTCCTCTCTAACCTCTGGTCATGTTGGACCTCCTCCCGGCTCTCAGGCTCTCAGGCTCTCAGGATCATCCTGCAGACGTTTGGCTTCATCTTTACAATCGTCTGCTGCAACATTAAATATGTTCAGCAGTAAAGTTTCCTGATATATTGTTCATTGAGCTGCAGCGTTCACCGTCTGGCCCCAGTTTCTGCTTAGCAACAAAAAAATCTGTTCCAGGAAGTAAAAACAAAGCGTGTCAGAGACGGTTCCAGAAGTTTTCCTGCTACAGTTCGTTTTACTGCCGATAACCAGTTTCAGCTGCAGCGCCCTCGACACGAGCAGGGAAATATTCAATGTTCGTCAGAGAGATGAAGAAATGTTAAACGGCTGTTAGCAACTAGTTTCTCCCTCCTCGAGGTTTATTTTAAGTAGAGAAATGTACAAAATGTTCACAATGTCGATAAATCTGAACCTGAAAACAGCGGACGGATTGTTGGTTGGTTGGTAAATAACGACCTCGCTCTGCTCGATGTCGCAGATTTCATTTCTGCATATGTGAGAAATGACAGCATGAATAACTGTATTAGCATCTATAAACATATATAAACATATATAATCATCTATATATGTATATAAACACATATAAAGTGAATGAATGCTTCTGTTGCTGCTTGGAGTCAGAGATGAGACGTGAACGTGACTCAGAGACTCGGAGGTGAAGAAAGTCGCTCCACATGACTGAGCGTGAAAATGAAAACCAGAAATCAAACCGTGTGATGAACACGTTTTTCCTCCTGGACGGCTCGGTGACGCTGAGCAGAGCCGACGGCTGCATCGCTCACTTTAACTCTCCTTTCAAACTCTGAACACAAACCGCCACCATGAAGACTTTATCATCGCCGTCAACAAGACAAACAGCAGAGCTGCTTCATGAGAGCGCTGATGCAGAAACACTGAGCTGCTGCCAGGCTGCAGAGGAGGAGAGGATGTGGTGTGATCTGTGAGGCCGGGTTGGCGGTCCAGTTCCTGGTGTTCCTGACCCACACTGATCCCTGCGGCGGCGGCAGCCGCACTTTTCTGCTACAATAAACAGGGTTTGTTCCTCCTGAGGCTTCAAAGTGGATCCGACTGTTGTCTTTCTTTACTTCAGCGCTGCTTTCTGTCTTTTACAGACGCAAACAGAAAAACTTTGGCTTTTAATTTGGAGCCAAAAACAAAGAGTTTGGCTTCAGCTTCAGAACCGTCGAGGGATAAAACATCAAACGCAGTCGGACTGGTTTCTAAAGTGCTTTTTAAAGAGTCGTAACTCTGCCGACGCTGACACAGAACCATGTGGAGCTGTTTGGATCCACGCTTTGGAATCAAACCTGGCAGCTGATTGGACGAACCTCTCCAATCACCTGCCAGCTCACATCTTTAACTGTTAGAATTTTAAATCTAATTTGACGTGCAGTATTTAATTTGATCTTCAACGTCACTTTAATTGCTTTTTTTTTTACCTTTTATTGTTTTAACTGTTCAAGTCAAGTTTTGTTTGTGTAGATTTTATTGATTGATCTGTCCGTCACGTCAACCAATCAGATCAACAGGAAGTTAATCAAACTCTTCTTTTAATGAAAGAAACTCTCCTGTCCTGATAGAGCTGATGCTATCGTGGCTACGCTAACCTCTACACTGGACTCTCCCTGCTGACACCAGGGTCAGAGTCAGAAAGGTAACTCACCTGAGTTCTGCCGTCCACACTAAACGAACAGCGAGCGTGTCACCAGGTTCACAACAGTTCAGAAGTCCAGATATTTGAGCGTTTGCCAGCGAGCTTTATTCTGAAAGTCGTGACCACGTCTCTCCAAACAGCCGCGTCGTCAGCTTTGACTCGACCCGTTTCTCAGATGATTCAGGGACTTTGTGAGCGGTTTGTTTGGATGAAGGAGTGGGAGGCTGGTCTGGGATCAGTTTGAACGCCCTCCTCGCTGCCTCCCTGCTGATGTGGTGTATCTGTGTTTGAAAAGGGCCGAAACTCAGAACCAAACAGAACGAGATCAAACACGCCGGACGAGCCGGTTTGTGTTGCAGGACCAGTCAGAGGACGTGTTCTGTCCTCGTCGGGGCTCCGGCTCGTCTGATGGATGTGTTTAATATCCTCGTTAATCAGAGAACGAGCAGACGTGACTGTGACGACGCCACAGAGCAGGTCAGAGGTCAGAGGTCAGAGGTCAGAGTGACGTGGGGCTGCTGAAGGTCGTCTCAGGACGCTGATGCTGTTACAGGTTATTATTACACATGTCTGTATTTAAAAAGCCATCCTGCCTCTGCTGAGGAGCTGAGACTGAGCGCTGCTGTAACCTTGGCTGAACTGATGGATGATGGATGCAGGAGAGTGAAGATGTGTGTGTGTGTGTGTGTGTGTGTGTGTGAAGCTCTTGTGTTTGGGACTTGGCAGGACGGAGGATGACGCCGAGGATGAATTGTGGGAACGGACGGAGAGTATTTTCAGGGCGATGCTCTGCCAGCTGTAACAGTCTGGAGTCAGTTTAGTGTCACATTAACCTCCGTCGACTCGTCCAGACGGCTTCACTCTCGCTCAGCGTTTATACGATCGTTACTGATTACAGTTTCTAAATGTTCTCAACAAGCTGGCAGTGAACCAGTTTAACTTCGACTGTGAGCTCAGCATCAGATCCTGGAGGTCCTTCGAGACCCAGCGTGACCCTGCAGACCTCAGTGTGTCGCTGAGGCACCAACAACTGAATCGGACTCTCTCTCTCCTGGTGTGGATCTGTGTCTGATACTCGACCCGGTTTATAATGTCAGTAACGTCCCTGCAGCAGCAGCAGCAGCAGCAGCAGCAGCAGCAGGTGGTCGGCATCATCATCAGCCTCCGTCGAGGGACGGAAAATATTCGGTCCTGGTTCCAGGTAACAATCATCTGTGAAACAACAATCATTTCATTGTTCTATGTTGCATTTGTGAACTTTAACATCTGGCAGAGTTTCCAGTTTCTTTTCTGGGGGAACTTTTCTGTTCACTTGTGTCTTCAGATGTAAAAGCAGCAGGACAGAATAATTAATACATCTTTTCCAGTCATCCTCGGGGGGTTAGAGTGACTCTCTTGCTTCCAACCAAATGAACTTTATGTTGCGTTGTGAGCAGCTCCAACATGTGTGACAGTAACCTGACACTGATTTCCCACAATGCCTCAAACGTTTCTCCTGAACTCTGCTGGAGGAAGTTCAGCCTTGGAGTCACAAGGAAGCGTATTATGTGGCGTGTGACAGTCCTCCCTGCTGGACGGAGGCTGTATATGTGATGTATGGATGAGATACAGATGCATGTGGACATCTAGAGCTGGAGCGTCAGACGGGTCAGTGAAGGTTCTGAGCGGAGGTGAAATAAAACTATGGCTCAGTTTTCTCTGGTCGTCACCTGCCGTCTCCAGGTGACGCTTGACATCAAGCTTGTGTTGGAGCGTCTGATCGTGTTTCTGTTGTAACCATCATCACAGTTTGGTGAGAAAGGACTTCTGATTTATCCTAAAGAAGACAACATTCCTCCGTCTGCATGGCTGAACAAAACAAAGATCCCAGTGGTGCTGGAGGTTCAGCAGCTCGGCCTCCCTGTTCCACATGCTGACGTCTGTGAACATCCACAAATCTGCTCAACTCCTGAAAACTCTGTTTTTGTTTCTCTTCCCTCGAGGAATTAAAGTGCGCGAGAGGTCGAGAATCCCAAAAAATATCAGCACATCTCACGTCTACCCTGGAAAACACTGCCGTCACATTAAGAAGGTCCAGGATGGAGTTTTGTATCTACAGAATGATGATTGATAACGAACGTGTCTGTGTCTCCTCAGTGATCTGCTAGAGGACCTGGAGAGATGTCCTCACGCTGCCGCCATCGCAGAGTGCTTCGTGGAGAGGGTGAGTACAGTACTGCTGTGTGTGTGTGTGTGTGTGTGTATGTGTGTGTGTGTGTGTGTGAGGCTGTTGGTTGACAGGAACCACGACCCGGTGAACACCCAGTAAAGCAGCAGCAGCAGCAGGACTGGACCCGGTCAGACCAACAGACGCTGCTGCTGATTAAACCAACACCCAATGAATACACTGTGTGTGTGTGTGTGTGTGTGTGTGCGTGTGTGTGTGTGTGACAGTAGTGATATTGTTCTCACATGTTTCAGCACACACACCTCTTTATTACCTCAGTGACATCACCTCCTCCTCCTCCTGCTGCAGCGCCTCCCTCAGGTCAGAGTGTAGAGCTGCAGCTTGTGTTGTCAGACTGAACTTCCTGTCTGATGGGAGCTCTGGACATTAGATTAAACTGTTAGCCAGTTATTTTTAGACCTCTCCGTACGTATGGAGTCGAACACAGAGCTGTCTTTATCTCTGAGGACAGGAAGTGACAGTGAGATGTGATTACAGGCCAGTGAAGGACGGCAGGAGACGAGAGCTGACATCCGACTTCTCTGCAGATGTTGGAGGATGTTGGTGTCTGAGGTGTTAACGAGGAGATGCTGATAATCCATCAGCTGGTTTTATGACACATAACATGTTGGAGTCCAAACACAAACACATAAAACAAACGGATTTCAATATAAAACATGATTCTGTTCTGTATCGTCGTCAGCTGGACGTGTTTCAGTTTGGTGAAGACGTTTCACTGCTCATCACCTCGACTCTCTCAGTTCTAACTGACTGGACGGGAGTCGCAGCGTCTCTGTGTGGGAGACACCTGCGATGCATCCTAACACCTGAGCTCACCTGCCCTCAGTGACACATATGAAGGCTGGTTCAGTGAAGCCTGCGACTGCCTGCAGTTAGTCGGAGCTGAAGGAGGGTGGACGTGACGAGAGGTGAAGCAGGTCCAGCTGACTGACGATACAGAACCAGAACCTGATGCCTCTCCTCTGTGTCTCCTCTCTGACATCAGCTGTGTTCTCTGTCCCTGTTTCTCTTCAGAGTGAAGCGTTTGACATCTACACTCTCTACTGCATGAACTACCCAAAGTAAGTACCATCATATCCCTTCACCTGGACCCGTCCTCCCATCAGAACTCTGTGGCTGCAGACCTGAGTTACACTGATGTGACAGCTGCAGGTTTATCGGTGACTTTACAGCCACCTGAGTGTGTTGAATAGGTTAGAAGAAGCCTTCTGATTGGCTGTTCAGCTCAGTGAATCAGAACTTCTTCCTCCACCTTCGGACTTGTTTCTCCCCTGAAGTCGACTCCTGTAGATTCAAACTCTCCGTCGTCTTTAAAGTTGTTCTCTGTTATATCCGGACCGATGTGTCGACGCTCTGCTGCGAAGCTTCGACGCAAAATGTGATTTTTTTGTTCTTCGTCAGTCTGTTCCTGATAAAAAGTGTCTGACTGTGGAACTCGGTCCAACATGAAGACGTGTGAAGCGTCTGTTTTATGAGCAGAGTGAATGTGTTTTTAGTAGAAACATAAAGTGGATTAAAATAGAAGCAGAGAGGAGTGTGTGTGTGTGTGCGTGTGTGTGTGTGTGTGTGTGTGTGTGTGTGTGTGTGTGTGTGCGTGTGCGTGTGTGTGTGTCCGTCTTACTTTTGTCTCAAAACCAGAACTTTGCTTTTGATTCTGGCTCATAAATTCAGCCTCTGGCTGCTTCGCGAGTCTTCAAATAAAAACTGTCACATCAGTTCTTTTCTCTCGTCAGCACGTTCAGATTCTAACACGACGTGAACGCTGCGGAGAGAAACGAGAATGAAAAGAAGTTTCTCAAACTTTGACGCCTTCCGTGTTAGAACACCTGACCTGTGGCTCACCTGGCGTTTGGAACGATGGCGTCGAGTTTCTCTCGTGTCAGTGCTGTTGAATGAGAGTCAGACGTGGGTTTGTACGAGTGACGGCGGTATGAAGCTACGCAGAGTCAACTGTTTACACACCTGTGGATCGACAGGAAGTGACCCGGCGTTGACACGATCGGAACAAAAGCTCCCGCTGATGTTCACGTCACCGAGTACGTCACGCTATATATTTAACTTGCAGTCGTCCTTAAACAGTATCTTGCGTCCAGATGTTCAGCAGTTGTTCGTCTGTTCCTCTCGTCCTTCTTTCTCTCGTTCTGTTTGTCTTTTATTCTCTGCAGAGAGAATCGCTGCTAATCACACCATCGTCCTCCTCCATCAGCCTGACACACACATGTTCTGCCAGCTGTGTGTGTGTGTGTGTGTGTGTGTGTGTGTGTGTGTGTGTGTGTGTTCACCTCGCTGCTCTCCTCCTGTCGCCTCCTTGAAGCTCCATTAAACTCCAATAAAAAGAAGTAGGTCAAACGCTGTCAGACCTCCAGACTCAGCGCTGCTTCTCCTGCTGGATCCGATCAGGCCTCGCAGATCCAAACTCCTTCTGCTCGTCCGCTACATGTGGATGTGACAGGAACACCTGAACCTGTATTTAAAAGACAAGAACAACAGAACCAAACCAGAACCAGCGCCACACAGCGTACACGTCAGATGTGTTCATGTGTTCTGGTTCTGTTCAGACCCACCAGCCACTTGGTTAGAGTTCAGAAAACATCTTGTTCTGAAGTCTCAGCTACACACCCAGTTTTGTCGGCACAAACACGACCTGAAACGTCCCGACGTTTCGTAAAAGACGCAGCTGAAACGTCCTGACAACCTGTCGAATCTCATCCGTTATCGTCCCTCAACACAGCTGGAAAATCTCCCAACGTCTCGTCAAAATCACTGTTCTGTCCCGACGTCTCGTAAATCAAACAGTTGGTTCTGTCATCAGAAACGAAGCTGGAAACGTCCCAACATCTGGTTAAAAAAACCTGATTGTGTCGCCACTAGTACGGCTGAGAAAGTCCAGATGTTTAACCGTAAAAAGTATCTGGCTTTGCACCACAAACACGGGAGGAAACACTTCAACGTCTCATCAACAAAATCACTTTTCTAACCTCCAGAACACGTCGGACAGAGTCACCTGGTCAGAAACACGACTGGAAGTCCAGATGTTTCCGTCCTGTCGTTCAGGTGTGACGTCGGCTCACGTTGGTGTGACGTGAACGTGTTTCCTGACGTAGAAACGTTGACATGTGACATGCGACACATTTGATTCTGCTGGCGGCGCTCAGACCTGCTGCTCTGAGCAGATCTGCAGTAATGTGATCAGCAGTCGCTGCTCCACATTCTTTCCGCTCTGATCCGCAGGGTCACATTTGGAGGGAAATCTGCTGGGTTGCAGGTTTGTGAACTCGCTCGTCGCTCCGTCGGGGAAACACGAGATGAGACTCTGCGTTCGGTCGGTTTGAAGAGAAACGAGAAGGAATGCAGCTGAAGATCTTTGTCTGGATGGCCGGACGGTGTTTCAGCGTTCTGTATTGTGAAACAGGCTGCAGTTAAAACACATTAACAGACGTGGATGTAATGTCAGGAGGCAGATCCAGAGGGAGGACGCAGACAGATGCTCAGCTAATTTATGCTGCGAGCCTCCTCCTGGATGTGAGTTCTGCTTGTAATGCTGTGAATTGATGAGCTGTGGAGCCGGTGGAGGGGGGGTCGGGTCTTTAAGGCCAAGTTTCAACGGAGCGGGGAAGTCTTCCAGTTTATCTCGGAGCAGGTTACTGGGTTTATAATAGATCTTTTATTGGGAGCGTTTGGACGTGTTCACTGCCGTCGTGGGTCGAGACACTCGAGACGTTTTTGGCCGAGCGGCTGGATTCTTCTCCTAATTCTGATTCTCAACCCCTCGTTCCTCCAACTGCATCTTTAGAATTCTCCATCTTACCGACAGAACTGGACCGAACCGCTCAGCAAAACAAAATGGAGGACGGGCTTGAATAATTACGGGGACACAAAGTATGAGGCTGGTTTGTGAGGCTGGTTCTCATGATCAGCGTGAATGTGGAGTATTTCTGTGATGATGAGCAGCAGAGCGCCCTGAAATTAAACATCTGGAACGAATGAGGACGTGTTTTTATAAAAGGACTCACATTATAATCATCGTTATCGTCGCTAGAATAAATCATGATTAAAATTTCCATTGTGGGAAAAACTGAATGAGACAAAGAGTTTCGTGTGGACGAGAGACGAGAGGCAGAACTTCAGTTCTGCTCGTCGTTCAGCAGTTTATTTAACGACGTTCAGGAGCTAAAGAGCCGACGCTGCTGAGCAGAGACAGTTCACCCCACTCCTCCTCCTGAGGATATAAAGTCCTCCTCTCCTCCTCCTGAGGATATAAAGTCCTCCTCTCCTCCTCCTGAGGATATAAAGTCCTCCTCTCCGCCTCCTGATGATATAAAGTCATCCTCTCCTCCTCCTGATGATATAAAGTCATCATCTCCTCCTCCTGATGATATAAAGTCCTCCTCTCCTCCTCCTGAGGATATAAAGTCCTCCTCTCCTCCTCCTGATGATATAAAGTCCTCCTCTCCTCCTCCTGATGATATAAAGTCCTCCTCTCCTCCTCCTGAGGATATAAAGTCCTCCTCTCCTCCTCCTGAGGATATAAAGTCCTCCTCTCCTCCTCCTGAGGATATAAAGTCCTCCTCTCCTCCTCCTGATGATATAAAGTCCTCCTCTCCTCCTCCTGATGATATAAAGTCCTCCTCTCCTCCTCCTGAGGATATAAAGTCCTCCTCTCCTCCTC
>JARJLU010014995.1:0-18237 GCA_030272975.1 Sparidentex hasta
ATATATTAAGCACAGTTGGGATTTTATAACTTCCCATGAATAATGTTGACATTTTAACTTGTGTTTTTTTTTTTTTTGATAAAATCCATGAGATGAGCTGGAATGGCCAAGGTGAGTCAGTATGGAATTACATATTCAAAGAAAGTTTTTGCTTTATGGCAACTCCAGGCTGAATCTTTAATCCAACAACACAAATACAAATTCAATTCAGATTGCTTACTTACACATATGATGTCTTCATCAACAGATGTAATGTACTTGGATGTTAATCTTTTCAACATGTTAGCTTTGCTGTTTTCTTTTGGGTTTCAGACTTACTGTATAGCACTTCGGAGCAAAAATGGATGGACACAGGTGTATATTCACTTCTTTGGTTTTATCTAAGAAGATAATCTGTGATTGAAATAATTCCAGTCATATCCACATCAAATAAAACAAAAAAAAAAAAAAAAAAAAAAAAAACAGTAATGTGCATGTTTTTTTTTGTTCTTATTTAGTCTTTTTTCCCTTGTTTTTATTTCTGAGGTTACTTGCTATTCAAGTGAATGTCAGTGGCAAGAAGCACCAGGATTGCAATGCATTTACAGCAGCGCTTTATTTTTTTCTTTTTCTTTTTCAAGAAGGGAAGCACATTCCTTAGCCCATCCCTTGTCTACCCATCTTAGGTCTATGTGCACTGTGGGAAATAATTTACCCTTTTAATGAAAACAACACGTGTACCCGTATGTGTACAGTTATTTAAGAGCTGTATCCTAATCGCTTCTAAAAAAAATGCCTAGCAAACATGCATGAGCTGCAGAGAGCTATTAACTTATCTCTGTTTGTTCTCTGCCTGAACACAGTTTCAGGCTGTGAACTGCTGGGTCGATTCAGCATGCCAAGTTTGTTCAAGCAGGGAGACATAATGATTGGGGGAATTTTTCCAGTTTCGAAAAAGGATTTAAGTGCAACTTGGACGTTTAAGACTGAGCCGACCCAAGTTGAGTGTGCGGGGTAATGTTTCTGCTTTTTTCTTTTATCATGTTTATATATGTAGAGCGTAGGCTTTGTAATCTTACAACCTGTTTTAAATAAACACAATCTTTTTAGATTTTACGTGAGAGCTTTTCGGTGGACCCAGGTGATGATTTTTGCAATTGAAGAAATCAACAATGATCCTGTCGTCTTGCCAAACATATCTATTGGCTATAGGATCCTTAACTCATGTGCATCTCCTACAAATGCGGTACGTGCTGCACTAACACTGGCTAGTAGACCAGAGGAGATAGATTTGACTTCCCCTTGTCCTCCAGCTATATCTGCCCTGATAGCTGAAGGAGGATCATCTCAGTCTTTAGCAGTGGCTGGAACTCTCGGACCATTTCAAATGCCAATAGTAAGAGAATAATTAGAGGTTATACTCATCATTGTTCTGTGATATTTTCTGCTTTATAGTGCTAGTTTTAAGGCTTTCTTTTCAGACTTCTGTTGGTGTTCTCTTCTTAGGTAAGTTACTTCTCAACATGTGCCTGCCTGAGTGACAGAGTGAAATATCCTTCATTTTTTCGGACAATCCCCAGCGATTACTTCCAGGCAAAAGCTTTGGCAGCACTTGTCAAACGTTTTGGTTGGCAGTGGATTGGGGCCATACAGTCAGACAATGATTATGGGCGAAATGGGATCCTAGCTTTTATTCAGGAGGTTAAAAAGCTGGGGGTTTGTGTTGCATTTGTTGGGACAGTTCTACGTACATACTCCAAGGATAAGATTCTGGATGTTGTGGAAATGATCAAAAAGTCAACTGTCAGAGTCATCCTGGCTTTTGTCCCAGAGGGTGACTTTTATCCTTTGATGAAAGAGGTTGTGAAACAGAACATTACAGGAATTCAGTGGATTGGCAGTGAGGCCTGGATAACAGGAATCCAATCCTCTACGCCTGAGATCTATCAAGCTTTTGGTGGAGCCCTAGGATTTGTGGTTCAGAAAATGGCTATTCCAAATCTAAAACCATTTCTTACAGGCATTAGCCCTTATACTGATCCAAGCGCAGCCTTTGTGAGGGATTTTTGGGAGATCATGGTCGGCTGTAGACCTGTTTCACAAGAGGAAAACAAAAGCACTGAGGCAACAAATGAAATATGTACGGGCAATGAGACAATAACTAATTTCCAAGATGCGTTCTTCAATGTCATGGATCTCAGAGTGTCCTATAATGTGTATAAAGCAGTGTATGCCATCGCACATGCCCTCCATCAGCTGTTATTCTGCCAACCAGTTGGAGAAAAGATGGTGAGGTCATGTTTGAACACATCTGAAATCCAGCCCAAACAGGTGAGAAGTCCCCAACACATCAGGTTGTATGGTATATATATATATATATATATATATTTTTTTTTTTTAACTAACATTGATACAGAAGAAACAATGTGTTTCTTTTTCTCAGGTCACTGATCAACTGCAAAGGGTGAATTTCAGGGATCAGTTTGGTCATAATGTGTTTTTTGATGTCAATGGTGACCCTCCTGCTTCTTATGATATTATTAACTGGCAGCTGATAGATGGGCAAGTGCAACATGTCACACTGGGTCATTTTGCCTCTGATGTTAATGGCAATCATAGACTCAGCATTCAGGAGGAAGAAATTGTATGGAGAACAGGGAAAATGGTAATTGAGGAGGATTTTTCCCACATGATTAGCTTGTGGACGTTTAGCCGTGTGTCCTGTTTGGGTGTAAGATTAACTGAATATAGCACAACTGTTACATTTTTACATTTTTTTGTCTCAGGTTCCGACATCGGTGTGCTCTAATGTTTGTCCAGCAGGAACCAGAAAAGCTCAAATAAAGGGAAAATCCACCTGCTGCTTTGACTGCATCACATGTGCCGATGGAACTATAGCCAACTCAACAGGTATAAGAAACATGTATGCCATATTTAGAAAACATCGTTGATCCAATATCATGGCATGTATTTAGTCCTTACATACATGTTAAACAATTATTGTCAGTGTTACTTAAAGTGTAGTCAACTTAATTTCCATGTCTCAACAGCACATATTTCTCTCAGAAGGTCAGACACTGATCACTGAGCTTTCCCTTCATGTTCAACAGGTTCAGCTGACTGTACACCCTGTCCACAGGAATACTGGTCTAATGAAAGTAAAGATGAGTGTATTCCTAAATCGATTGAGTTCCTAACATATCACGAGCCGATGGGAATAGCTATCACAATTGTGTCCCTGCTAGGGGCCTCCCTGACTCTGGCCACAATGATGGTATTTCTTCACTACAGAGAAACTCCTGTGATCAAGGCCAGCAACTCTGAACTCAGCTGTTTCCTTTTGTTTTCACTTTTTCTGTGTTTTCTCTGTCCCCTCACTTTCCTCGGCAGACCTACAGTCTGGACATGCATGCTGCGCCACACAGCTTTTGGTGTGACATTTGCGCTTTGCATTTCCTGTGTTTTGGGAAAAACAATTGTTGTCGTTACAGCTTTCAAAGCCACAATTCCTGGCAACAAAGTTGCAGGACAGTTTGGTCCTGCACAGCAAAGGATCATAGTTTGCTTCTGCACTTTGATTCAGATAGTTATATGTGTGTTGTGGCTCACCTTGAAACCTCCTTTCCCAGACATGGTTTTCAAATACAGCAATAAGAAGATCATTTTAGAATGTAACACAGGCTCTGAAGCTGCTTTCTATGCAGTTCTGGGGTACATAGGAATCCTTGCAATAATATGTTTGGTCCTGGCATTTCTAGGAAGAAAATTGCCTGATAACTTTAATGAAGCCAAATTTATAACATTCAGCATGCTGATATTCTGTGCTGTTTGGATTACTTTTATCCCAGCATATGTCAGCTCCCCTGGAAAGTTCACTGTAGCTGTTGAAATATTTGCAATTTTGTCTTCAGCAATTGGTTTATTTCTTAGCATTTTTGCTCCTAAATGTTTCATAATATTGATCAAGCCAGAGAAAAATACCAAGAAACATGTCATGGGAAAAAATGTAAACAAAAAAATTTGATCAATCAATTTTAAAGGATTGTACTATTGTTACTTAGAACTAATACATATCATCACACCTTGATTATTATCTAATGAGAAAATATTTTGTTTTTTGCACGAGGGTGTTATGAACTACCGAGTCCTAGCTCCTGGCCATATACAGAAAAAACAGTGTGATATTAATATTGGTTGGTTGTATTTGTGGCGAGACTTTTTCTACATACATTTGACACACATACAAAGTCATCATTTTCCAATCAAATTACTATTTCAACTGTTTAGAATAATACACGGATTGTTGATTGTTGCTATTGGCACATTTATTTACATATTATTCACTTTTTTTTACCTTTTGATTTTTTTTTCTCGATTATCTTTTATAGTATCACAATGTCACTTCATTGTTTTTTGTTGATAGAAACTGCATTCATCATTATCTTAAAAAAAATGTCTCTGTCCCTGAATATTATTTTGTAATGATCATGTACCGTAATGAATACATTTCACACTGAAATAATACACAAAGCAAAACCTGTTTCAACCATGGTTAAGAGTTTTTTCCCTTTTTGTAATATTCAATTTAAAAGAAACTTTCAGTATACTGGTGATATACCTTTACCTTCCTTCAAACATAGGATTGAGAAGGTACTCTGCTTAATTTATACAAATAATTCTGACAACTACCACCTGAGTAAAACGTCATTATCCACGTAATGAAGAAAAATTCTCATTGGGTAACTGACTGAAATGCATTCATTCAAGTTTACATTACGTGTGATCAAAAACCTTGATCAGAAGTTCAAGAGATGTTCTAATAGTTATCTATTCTAATGAATAATAAACATAGCAACATCTGATCAAACCATATGAACTTCAAGCCTACATTACCCATGGAATATTGCAAAATGGACTGCAATATAACTAGAACTATTTAGAGTGTTCAGTCATAATTAATTTCAACATTAGAAGTTTGATGTGATACTGAGGTCATGGAGCCCTGCTCAATTAGAATAAGCCTTAAAGAAAAAGCGATGATGTCAGGTATTTCTTCAGACAAGTTTGAAATTCTGAAGTAATTTATGAGTATTGAGCTTGGGGACAAAGATTCATATTTGGTAAAGAAAATGTCATTGGATGAAACAAATGTGACCTCGGTTGTCTGGGAATTTATTGCCCTGGCGATAGCTCAAAGGATCCACATTTATAACTTCAAAAGTATCTGAAGTACAGATATATGGTTTTGCAATGTATCATGTATTAAAAAAAAAAAAAAATCACAAGATGCTATTTAAAGGAAACACCAAAGACGAACTGGGAGGGCCTCAGTTGCTGTGGAATGACCCATGTCATTTATTTATATATTTATCTATTTGTTTTATATTATTTATGACTACATTAATATATTGTTACATCTAAATAAATTCTTTATTGACAGATGAAATGTATTCATGTTCATCTTTTCATGATGTTTTTCTTGCTGTTTTTTTCAGGTTTCAGAATTATGACATAGCACTTTGGGGCAAAAATGCAAAAGAGGAGACCAAAGGCTGAGGCTAGAATAGCAAAAATATGGACAGCCACTGTGTATTTCCCGGCTGAGCTCACATAAACTGGGATAAAAGTAATCCACACTGCAAAGAATATCAGCATGCTGAAGGTGATAAACTTTGCCTCATTGAAATTATCTGGCAGCCTCCGAGCCAAAAAAGCCATTAGGAAGCACATACAGGCCAGGATCCCAATGTATCCAAGAACACACCAGAAGCCAACCTCTGAACCAGGAACACACTCAATGATGACTGTAGCACTGTGGTAATTTGTGTTGCTGTTGGCATGAGGTGGACTGGTGAGCAGCCAGATGAGAGAGATTATTACCTGAGTTGAAACAAAAGGCAGAATTTTCATTTTCAATTGATACCATTGAAAAAAAAACAAACATTGAAAGTGTTTTTACCTGAATAGACGTTCCTAAAAGTGTGCTGGTTCTCTGCTGATTGGGTCCAAACCACTTCATGGCATTACTTCCTGGAAGTGTGGACTTAAACGCCATTAGGACAACTGCTGTCTTGGCTAGGAGGCATGAGATGCAGAGGGCAAAACTAATTCCAAATGCTGGGTACCTGATGCGACAAAGCCAATCTGATGGCTCACCAATGAACAACAGGCCGACAAGAAAACATACAGCAAGAAACACCAACAAGAGGAAGCTCAATTCCATGTTGTTGGCCCGAACAAGTGGTGTGTCTTTGCATGTAAAGAATATGGCGAGGATGGAGAGGGACATACAAGCCCCTAAGACAGATACAACACATAGCACAATACCCATTAAGTCGTGGTAAGACAAAAACTCAATAGTCTTTGGGATGCAGAGTTCTCTGTTTTCATTGGGCCATGTGTCCTCTGAGCAGCGTGTGCACTCTAAAGAGTCTGAAGATGGGCAGACAAGAACCAAGTTTAGATACAATCAGTTCAATATACATTAATCAATCAGCCACAACATTAAAACAACTGTCAGGTGATGTGAATAGCCTTGATCATCTTGTGACATCACAATTTTCTGCAAGTAAATCTTGAGACCTGGCTTTCATGTGGATTCTGTTGACATACAGCACCCAACCAAACACTTGTGCAGACCAGGTCCACCCCTTCATGGTAATTGTAACCCTTGATGGCAGTGGCCAACCAGTGAGACAATGTGCATTGCAACACCAAAAAACTGCTCACAAATGGCCTGAGGAATCAGACAAAGCGCTCAAAGCATCAACCTAGCCTCCAATTTTACCAAATGATAATCCAATCAAGCATCTGTGGCATTTACCTGAACAAGACAATGGATTAGACGTGTCTCTGAACCTGTTGATGCAAGGAGGTATGACCTCTGTGAGTGTCCTGTAGTGTCTGGCACCAGTTTATCAGTGTTTGGCAGTGCATCATTTGAGTCCAGTTATGAGGCCGGGCCACCATGGATCAGGCTCCTCGCATGACCTATGGATGTTTGGTTGGACTGGGATCTTGGGATTATGAAGAGCAGGTTGATACCTTAAGCTCTTTGACATGTTTTCCTGGGGCCATTCCCCATCAATTTTTGTGGTGTGTCAGGGTGCATTGCCACTGGGGACTGAAGATGCCATGACAGATTAAACTTTGCCTGCAATGTTGTGTGTGGCAAGTGGCATTCACATGAATGCCAGGACTAAAAGTCACTACACAACGCTGCATTGTAACAAAATGATGAAATTTAATCACTTCACCTGGCAGGGGTTTTAATGTTATTTTAGGTGGTATATTAGGTGGAAATCTGATAAAAGACAAGCCATAACACACCAGTTTTATTGCTGACTTCTCCCTCTGCACAGTGGACACAATCGAAACAGCAGATCGGTTCCCCTTTTCTCCTTACGATTCGGGAACCTGGAGGACAGCTTTCACTGCATACAGACCGGAAACCCTGAGAGGAAGGATTCAGACAGTCAATAAGGCACTGATTTCAGTTGATATTTACAAGCGTATCCACTTTGTTATGCAATTGTAGTCTCTATGGGCTCTTTCAGATCCAGGTGAAACGTGTAAAGTATGTAAAACAATTCCATGAACTATGATGAATAATTAATATAATTGGAGGGAAGTGCAAGGGAAATACTTTTATCAACATTTAACTAATAACAACATACTAGTGGTCTACGTAATAGTCTAAGAGGTAAGCACAATTTACAAGCCAATTTACAGTAACAAACCTGCTTCCCATCAGGCCACTGAATCACTGAGTCATTTATGACCAGGCTGCGTTCAGCAGGCAAAGAGGCATCATAGAAACCAACTTTTACCAAATGTAATGACCCATCAGGCCTCCTTTGCCAGTTCAAAAGATCATAATATGCAATTGGGTCACCATATTCGTCAAAGCTGACTTTCGCCCCCAGTGCTGAGAAATTAGCATGCTTCATGTAATAGATTAGCTGTGGGAGGGAGCAAAATACAGTTTACTTCTATATCAATTTATTGTTTTTCTTAAAAACAATGTTTAACATACAATCAGTCTCACCTGCCAAGGTTTAAATTTCTTTGGGTCTGCACAGGTGCCATTAAGAAAAGGTCCCCGGCCAACTATGCAGTTACTCATATCTTGCAAGGCATGTGCAACCAGATACACAGCCTTGTAGACGTTATAAGACACTCTTAGCTGTGTCACATCAGCATACGGAGAGTAAACATCATTTAAGTCCTCTGTCCCTTTACATGGCAGTCGGTCTTGGTAGTTGTCACCCCCATGCGAGTGGCTATTCACTGACCCGTTCAGTCGACAGTTAAACAACTCTTCCCAGTATTCTGCCAAGAAAGCTGATTCATGAATATGTGATGGTCTGAGACTAGTGAGGTGTTGTTTCAGCCCTGGAATCACATCAGCTCTCTGGATGGCAAATCCAAGTGTTCCTGTCAGGAGATCTCCAAAGTTTTCCGCTAGTAATCTGGCAGACGCCCAAGCTTCACTGGCGATCCACTGCAGACCGGTTATGTTCCGACGTTGGATCTCTGTCAGAATACCCTTCATCTCTGAATCACTACAAAAGTTAATGATGACCTTTGAGGATGCCATCTAAAGAGTGAAATTTTACATATAGTTAACATTTGATTATTTCTAAACTGTTTTAAGAAAGAGATTGTGTGTTGGGGCTCCTCTACTTCTAATGATATTAGTCATAGCACTTAAAAATACTGCAGTGGTTTAGGTCCATAAAAAAGAAGGTGTTGCAAATTTGAATAAATGCAGATTAATTAAAAAACCACAACATTCTATATAATAATGCAGTCTAATTAATCAGCCTGGCATGCTTTAGATAAAGGTTTTATTAGCAGCTTTTTTTGTATTTTGTTTTTTATGTACATCTATACAATCCAAACGCTTAATCAATGTTAAAAATGCAGAGGATGTTCCTTAAACCAGAACCTATATTTAGTGACATGCATTATCAAACTTTAATGTACTTTTTTTGTGAATAGAGCCCCTATATTTTCAATAAAACAAACTACAAACTATGATTATTAGGATTCTGGTCATGCATAAGATTATTTTCCTATACTTATAGAATACACAAATAGCCTCAGATGTGCTTGAATTAATCAACACTTTCATATAACAACATTTGACGGTATGCATGTCATTATGTCTACCTCCTGCATTTATGAAAAATTGATGTTGACCGACTGGTACCTGAATAACATCCAGTAGCTCATCTAGAGCCTGCTGATTCAGGACTACAGGGTAGAAGTGTGTGTAGGCAGCACACACACCATATTGCTCTGACTCTTGCAGAAAGAGCTGGATGGCGAAGCGGGCATAATCAGATTCCAGACCAATGACTCCCACCCAGGTCCAGCCAAAATAACTAACCAAACGGGCCAGGGCTCTGACCTGGAACGCGTCACTTGGCATTGTGCGCATGAATGTAGGGAAGTCCTTTTGGTTGCTCAGACAGCTGCAGGATGCAAAATAGCTCACCTGGTATCATAGCAAACGATAGTTAACCTTTTGCACCATTAGGCTCACTGAAAAGGCTGTTGAACAAGCATTAAATTTCACAGAACAATACCACCTTTGAAGCATTCAGCGGTGCAGAATTTAAGGTAATCCTGGGGGGATTTAGGTGATTTTCAACAATGCACATTTGGAAAGTTTTATAACAAACATGAAAACATAATTTTGTTATATTTGATACCATAAGCTTAACAGTGGCACATTTACAAACAATGCACTCTATAGTTCAAAGTCAACAAAGCAGCAACAATTATTTTATCTCTCTATCTTTATCTATTATATGTCTTCATCTGAAAAAGATAGCTGAAATTGGTCTTTTGACATTTGGAGAGAAACTTTTTTCACAGGATAGCAATGGTTTGCAAATGTATTGCTCCTCATTAACATGAGGTGAAACTTATCATGAATGATCTCAAATGGCAAAAACACGTTTACTGTTTACATTTTCACAACAAAACTGCTCATACAGTCAGGTAGTCTCACCACTGGGATATGGAAAGAACCGAGGCTTCGTAGCAGAGCCATAGAAACTCCAGAGGCAGCATCCCCTATGATTACTGAGGACACTGTCTTGTGTATGTCAGAACAGCCTAAATTAGAACCGGTGTTACTTTTTTGACCCTTGTCTATGTTCACGATTTCAGCTCTGTAGCCTTTCTCTGGCTGGCCATTCACCAACAGCAAAGATGCTCTCAGGGCCTCAGGAATGTAAGCAGCACTGTCAAGGATGTGGAAACCCAGCTTAAGCTGTGGTAAGAGGTCACTGTGCTGGTTGATCTCTTTGATTGCAAAAGTCATTGTCTGCATCCAGCGTAAAGTTCGAGAATTGAAACTGTACAGAAGTGAAAATCAGAATCATTCTCACAACACAAATATATAACAATATTACAATACCATAAATGCAAATTTGATAAAACATAATATGCTGTGTTCCACACGAGCCAATTACTATCATACTTGAATGGTCACTTACTATTTGTACGTGTTAGGAGTTGGTTTAGTTTTGTATGTTGGAAGAGAAGACACAGGGCTGTAGTGAAGAGGGAATAAGCCCCCAAGTACAATATCTCCGTCTTCATACAGACCATTTATCTCCTCTTCCCCCAAGAAAACACAGTTATCCAGAGCAGCAGTTACACCAGGTTTGCCCCAAATGAGAAAAAGAAACATAAGAAACTTTGCAGCTGGCACTCCCATAACTTACTGGAAGGAAACCTTCTGCTCACTTATGTTAAATATTTTTGATGGTTGAATATATGAACATATCTACCATTTCTGGTAAAATACAAAGTATACTGATATTTCAGGTCGCAGTGGATTTTTCTAGTGTAGTTTGCATAGATAGAGCTGAGGGGACCGCCCAGTTATAAAAGTTGTGACATCACCAAAAATAACACCTTCATGGGTTAGAGTAAATATACAGCACTAAAACACACACACACACACACACACACACACACACACACACACACACACACACACACACAGACGTCACATATATATTGAACATATATATTGAACATATATGTAGTTCAATTTTATTTTAATTTATTTTAATTTTTTCATTTTAATTTTAAAGGCATGTATCCTATTTTAAGTGTTTGGTAGATAGTTTGGTTTATTGTAATGATTTTTAGGGCCCAAGCAGGTCTTGACCTGCGAGGTCCCTATTGTTTTTTTTGTTTTTTTTCCAAAATGATCACATTTTTTACTGCCTGAACATTTTCCAAAACTCACCATACTTGGAAATTAGGTCACACCTGCCAAAATATTTTACAATCTATTGTCAATGTGAATTTCCACTAGTAGGTGGCGCTATAATCGAGGAAAGTGCATTTTGCCTTATAACTCCCATATACTTTATTGCACATTCAAAAATCTCATCCATGCATTCCCTTAATTATGTTGAGTTTTGTGACATAGGCCAGACCCATTTCAGCCTACTGTTTTTTTTTGTTTGTTTGTTTGTTTGTTTGTTTTTCACAAATTCACAAAATGTTGCAAACCTACATTTCTGAACTCCTCCCAGGCCATTTCACCGATTTGCACTAAACTTTGCACACAGCATCTGTGGACTCTCCTGACAAACGGTTATTTATACAACAGTAATTTTGATATTTCAAAAAATCACTCACTGAGATATGTTGCAATGTATCATTCATTTAATATACAATTTTCATAAGATTATTTTTTTTGTTTGTCCTTTACTTTTTTATTCTCTTTTACAAAACAACATACATGCGCCAACTGGGCATCCAACACGTGACATAGGGAGAATGTGAGTGTTAAATAAGATAGCAGAATCAACATTAATATAATATACATAAATAGACACAATACCATACCCCTACTTATCTCAACGGCTCAGTCAGTTTACCAATAGTACTCGTGTATAGATACGTATTCACATATAGACACACCATACCCACTCCTGCTTGTAGAACATGCATGTCTGTACACTACATCTTTGTTTTTGCGTGGGCACATTAATCTAAACTAAAAAAAAAAAAAAAAAACATCTGGTCTTGGGAAAGGGGAAAATCCTTTTAAATTTAGAGGGTATGACCTTTCTAATGGTGGATCAGTTATACAAAATCTGGTCTCAGACTGCTGAAGAATGGAGTCACATTCTTCCAACTATATTCCCTCCAGGAGGGGGAGCTTGTTATTGTCTATTGTTGTTTGCAGATCATGTCCCATTCTTCCTGTAATACTGTGAGGTGGCCATCTGATTCCCATGTAGGAAAGTCCTATATACACTACTTTTTAAAGAAGAAAACAGTTGACCTGGAAGGCCTAGGTATGTTGGTGTGGAATGACCCATTTAATTAATTAATTATAGGGTTATAGTTCTTTAATATGACAACATTAATATATTCAATTTAAATGACTTCCTTTTACATAGCAATACATTCTTTATTGATGGATGTAACATACTCATTTTCATCTTTTCATGATGTTTTTCTTGCTGTTTTTTTCAGGTTTCAGAATTATGATATAGCACTTTGGGGCAAAAATGCAAAAGAGGAGACCAAAGGCTGAGGCTAGAATAGCAAAAATATGGACAGCCACTGTGTATTTCCCGGCTGAGCTAACATAAACAGGGATAAAAGTAATCCACACTGCAAAGAATATCAGCATGCTGAAGGTGATAAACTTTGCCTCATTGAAATTATCTGGCAGCTTGCGAGCCAAAAAAGCCATTAGGAAGCACATACAGGCCAGGATCCCAATATATCCAAGAACACACCAGAAGCCAACCTCTGAACCAGGAACACACTCAATGATGATTGTAGCACTGTGGTAATTTGTGTTGCTGTTGGCATGAGGCGGATGGGTGACCAGCCAGATGAGAGAGATTATTACCTGAGTGGAAACAAAAGGCAGAATTTTCATTTGCTATTGACACCGTCAAAAAAACCTATAAAAAGTGTTTCTACCTGAACAGACGTTCCTAAAAGTGCACTGGTTCTCTGCTGATTGGGTCCAAACCACTTCATGGCATTACTTCCTGGAAGTGTGGACTTAAACGCCATTAGGACAACTGCTGTCTTGGCTAGGAGGCATGAGATGCAGAGGGCAAAACTAATTCCAAATGCTGGGTACCTAATGCGACAAAGCCAGTCTGATGGTTCACCAATGAACAACAGGCCGACAAGAAAACATACAGCAAGAAACACCAACAAGAGGAAGCTCAATTCCATGTTGTTGGCCCGAACAAGTGGTGTGTCTTTGCATGTAAAGAATATGGCGAGGATGGAGAGGGACATACAAGCCCCTAAGACGGATACAACACATAGCACAATACCCATTAAGTCGTGGTAAGACAGAAACTCAATAGTCTTTGGGATGCAGAGCTCTCTGTTTTCATTGGGCCATGTGTCCTCTGAGCAGCGTATACACTCTAAAGAATCTGAAGATGGGCAGACAAGAGTGTTTAGAGAAGCCAAGTTTAGATACAGTCAGTTCAATATACATTAATCAATCAGCCACAACATTAAAACAACTGTCAGGTACTGTGAATAGCTTTGATCCTATTGTAACAATGCAATCTTCTGCTTAGAGAACTTGAGTCCTGGCATTCATGTGGATTCTCTCGACATGCAGCGCCTACCCAAACACTGGTGCAGAGCAGGTCCACCCCTTCATGGTCAGATCAAGCATCTGTGGCATTTACCTGAACAAGACCAATTAGTGGAGGCTCCGCTGTGGATTAGTCTCTGAGCCATTGACACAAGGAAGCAGAACCTCCAGGAGTGTCCTGTAGTGTCTGGCACCAGTGTCCATTGGGTTACGAGTTGATGCTGCCATGGATCAGACTGGCTCTGGAATGGCCTTCAGATGTTCAATTGGATTGGAAACTGGGTATTATGAAGAGCAGGTTGATGCCTTAAGCTCTTTGACATGTTTTCCTGGGGCCATTCCTTATCAGTTTTGGTGGTGTGTCAAGGTGCATTGCCACTCGGGACTGAAGTTACAATGACAGGTTGAACTTTGCCTTCAACAATGTACGTGGCAAATGGCATCCACATTAATGCCAGGACAAAAGGTTTAACTACACGACACTGCATTGTAACAAACTAATGAAAGTTAATCATTTCACTTGGCAGGAGTTTTATTGTTGTTGCTGATCTGTGTATATTAGGGGAAAGTCTGATAAAAGATGAGACATAACACACCAGTCCTATTGCTGACTTCTCCCTCTGCACAGGTGACACAATCAAAACAGCAGATCGGTTCCCCTTTTCTCCTTGCGATGCGGGAACCTGGAGGACAGCTTTCACTGCATACAGACCGTAAACCCTGAGAGGAAAGATTCAACCACTCAGAAAGAAACTTCAATTCACATTCACCAGTGTATCTGCTTTGATATACAATAGTGCTCCCTACTGCCTCTTTCAGATCCAGATAACAGGTGAAAAGTATGTAAATCAAATGTAGTCTGATCTATAAGAGCTTTATTACAACTAAAACTGATCACAATTCCATGAACTATGATGAATAATTAATGGAATTTTAAGGAATTTCAAAGGCAAAGGAAATGCTGTTATCAATATGTAGCACCACTGATAACGACATACTAGTGGTCTACGTAATAGTCCGAGAGGCAAGTATGGTCTCAAGCCTCTTTACACTAAACACACCTGCTTCCCATCAGGCCACTGAATCACTGACCCATTTATGACCAGGCTGCGTTCAGCAGGCAAAGAGGCATCATAGAAACCAACTTTTACCAAATGTAATGACCCATCAGGCCTCCTTTGCCAGTTCAAGAGATCATAATATGCAATTGGGTCACCATTTTGGTCAAAGCTTACTTTCGCCCCCACTGCGGAAAAGTTAGCATGCTTCATGTAATAGATTAGCTGAGGGAGGGAGCAAAACAAGGATTACTTCTTTCTCAATGTATTGTTTTTCTTAAAAAAACAACATTTGACATACAACTAATCTCACCTGCCAAGGTTTAAATTTCTTTGGGTCTGCACAGGTGCCATTAAGAAAAGGTCCCTGGCCAACTATGCAGTTACTCATATCTTGCAAGGCATGTGCAACCAGATACACAGCCTTGTAGACGTTATAAGACACTCTTAGCTGTGTCACATCAGCATACGGAGAGTAAACATCATTTAAGTCCTCTGTCCCTTTACATGGCAGTCGGTCTTGGTAGTTGTCACCCCCATGCGAGTGGCTATTCACTGACCCGTTCAGTCGACAGTTAAACAACTCTTCCCAGTATTCTGCCAAGAAAGCTGATTCATGAATATGTGATGGTCTGAGACTAGTGAGGTGTTGTTTCAGCCCTGGAATCACATCAGCTCTCCGGATTGCAAATCCAAGTGTTCCTGTCAGGAGATCTCCAAACTCGTCCCAGAGTGATTTGGCAGTGGCCCAAGCTTCACTGGCGATCCACTGCAGACCGGTTATGTTCCGACGTCGGATCTCTGCCAGAATACCCTTCATCTCTGAATCACTACAAAAGTTAATGATGACCTTTGAGGATGCCATCTAAAGAGTGAAAATGTACATATAGTTAATATCCAATTAAACTTACACTGTTTATTGAAAGAAATTGTGTGTTGGGGCTCCCCCACTTCTAATCATATTGATCATAGCACTTTAAAATATTGCAGTGACGAAATTTTCATAAAAAAAGGAAGGGGTCGCAAATATAAATGAATGCAAATGATTTAAATAACTACAACACATTATGGAATAATGCAGTCCAATTAATCAGCCTGACATGCTTCAAATGAAGTCTTGTTGGTGAAGTTTTTTAAATTTATTATTTTAGTATGAAGACCATCATTCAAAGCTGAAGCAGCAGAGGATGTTCCCTAAACAGCAATTGATTTTTAGTGACATGCATTTTCAAACTTTAATGTACGTTTTTTTGTAAATAAAGTACATTAAAGTTATACTTAAATAAACTATGATTTTTTTAGGATTTTTGTCACACATGATTTTTTTTTTTTTTTCTGAGACTTGTGGAATGCACAAACATACATGGCCTCAGATGTGCTTGAATTAATCAACATTTTCGTTTAACAACTTTTTGACGGTGTCCGTGTCATTACGTCTACCTCCTGCATTTACGAAAAATTGATGTAGACTGATTGGTACCTGAATAACATCCAGTAGCTCATCTAGAGCCTGCTGTGTCAGGACTACAGGGTAGAGGTGTGTGTAGGCAGCACACACACCATATTGTGCTGACTCTTGCAGAAAGAGCTGGATGGCAAAGCGGGCATAATCAGACTCCAGACCAATGACTCCCACCCAGGTCCAGCCAAAATAACTAACCAAACGGGCCAGGGCTCTGACCTGGAATGCGTCACTTGGCATTGTACGCATGAATGTGGGGAAGTTCTTTTGGTTGCTCAGACAGCTGCAGGATGCAAAATAGCTCACCTGTTATTATAGCAAACAATAGTTAACACTCTGCGCCATTTGGCTCACTGAAAAGGCTGTTGAACAAGAATCAAATTTCACAGAACAATACTACTTTTCAAGCAATCAGTGGTGCAGAATTTCACCCACACTAAATATTGAAGGCAGTCATAAGGTGATTTTCAACAATGCACATTTGAAATGTTTTATAAAAACCTGAAAACATAATTTGGCCCTTTTTTTGTACCTTAAGCTTAACATTGGTGCATTTACAAACAATGCACTTTAAAGTTCAAAGTCCAAAGAAAGTAGTAACAATTACTTTATCCCTGTACAAATTTTGCTGATTCTGAATTTTTCAAATAAATCAAAGGATTAAGTGTTCATCGATGGATTGAGACCATTTCATCATCTGAAAATGAAAGATGAAATGAAAGTTAAAATTGGTGTTTTGACATTTGGTGAAACACTTCTCAGGAAAACAATGATTTGCAATGTTAAACTTCCTTATTAACATGAAGAAACTGGTTGTGACTGATCTCAAATGGCAAAAACGCATTTACTGTTTACATTTTCACAAAAAAATGCTCATACAGTCAGTTAGTCTCACCAGGGGTATATGGAAAGAACCCAGGCTTCTTAGCAGAGCCATAGACACTCCAGAGGCAGCATCTCCTATGATTACTGGGGACACAGTCCTTTGTATGGCAGAACAGCCCAAATTAGAACCAGTGTTTCTTTTTTGAACTTTGTCTACATTCATTATTTCAGCTCTGTTGCCTCTCTCTGGCTGGCCATTCACCAACAGCAAAGATGCTCTCAGAGACACAAGTATGTCATCAGAACTGTCAAGGATGTGGAAACCCAGCTTAAGCTGTGGTAAGAGGTCACTGCGCTGGTTGATCTCTTTGATTGCAAAAGTCATTGTCTGCATCCAGCGCAAAGCTCGAGAATTGAAACTGTACAGAAGTGAAAATCAGAATCATTCTCACAACACAAATATATAACAATACTACCACACCATGAATAAAATGTAATATGCTGTGTTCCACACAAGTCAATTACTATCATACTTGAATAGTCACTTACTATTTATATGTGTTAGGAGATGGTTTAGTTTTGTATGTTGGAAGAGAAGACACAGGGCTGTAGTGTAGAGGGAATAAGCCCCCAATAACTACATCTCCATCATCATACAGACTGTTTTCATCCTGTTCCCCCAAGAAAACACAGTTATCCAGAGCAGCAGCTAAACCCGGTTTGCCCCAGATGAGAAAAAGAAACATAAGAAACTTTGCAGCTGGCACTCCCATAACTGAAGGAGATCCTCTGCTCACGTATGTTAATTATATTAATGGTTGAATATATGTCTGTGTCTAACCTTCTGGTCACACACAAACAACACAGATATTTCAGGTCGCAGTGGATTTTTCTGATGTTGTTCGCATACATGAAGCTGAGGGGACCGCCCAGATACAATAGTTGTGACATCACCAAAAATAACACCTTCATGAGTTCGAGTAAATATACAGAATGCACACACACACACACACACACACACACACATATAGTTTTTTAGTAGTAGTATTTTTTGAGGCTGGCAAATCACGTTGTCACAACGACCTGTTTTGAGAACAAATTAAATGTAATACTTTATTTTGACCCAGTCATGTCCTCATCGCTCATACCCATTATTGTTGTTGGGGTTGCTGATGTTGTTGTATGATGATTATGTATTGGCTTTTAGTATTTTCCACACTCTGGTTTTCTTAACAGGGACTGCAGATAAGAAAAGAAAGAAAACAAGAAAACAGACTTGAAACCAATATATA